>JAJIBD010029055.1:0-66447 GCA_021461705.1 Cryptotis parvus
AAAAGATATACAATTAAAAAGTTCATGTTTGGGTTTTTGGTCATACAGTGTTTCAGCACCCGTCCCTCCACCAGTGCCCATCTCCATACAAATAAAAAGATATACAATTAAAAAGTTCATGTTTGGGTTTTGGTCATACAGTGTTTCAGCACCCGTCCCTCCACCAGTGCCCATCTCCCACCAACAACATCCCCGGTTCCCTCCCCCTTCCCCAGCCCTGCTCCATGGCAGGTTCTTTATTTCTTTCCCTTTCTCTCTCTTTCTCTTTTCCTTCCCTTCCAGACTATGGATTACAGAACATACATTAAAAGGTTGTCATGTGAATCCTTTTGCCTCTATTTAATGCTCAGTTCTAGGTTGGCATTAGTACCCTCGACTATTATTAGCACCCTGTTCCATTTTCTGTCTTACCTAAACTCTGACTCCCACACGTTTGTGATAATTTCCACCTTTGACAAGACCTCCCGATATATGCTTCACTTGACCTTGGATATTGGTATCATAATATGTACATATATATTTATGCCATGCAAATAAATGCAGTCATTCTGTATCTGCTCTCCTTCTGGCTAATTTCGCTCAACATAATCTTCTCCATGTCCATCCATTTATAGGCAAATTTTATAACTTCATTTTTCCTAACAGCTGCATAGTATTCCATTGTGTAGATGTACCAAAGCTTCTTTATCCAGTCATCGATTTTGGGCACTCTGGTTGCTTCCAGATTCTGGCTATTGTGAATAATGCTGCTATGAACATAAAAGTAGGGATGGTGTTTCCGCTGCGTATTTTTGGTTTCCCAGAGTAGATTCCCCAGGAGTGGTATGGCTGGGTCAAATGGGAGTTCAATTTCTAGTCTTTGGAGAAAAGTCCATATTGTTTTCCAGAAAGGCTGTACCAGCCGGCATTCCCACCAACAATGGATGAGTGTCCCCTTTTCCCCACATCCACGCCAGCACTTGTTGTTCTTGCTCTTTTGAATATGTGCCAGTCTCTGTGGGTAAAGTGGTATCTCATTGTTGTTTTGATTTGCATCTCTCTGATGATTAGTGATGATGAGCATTTTTTCATATGTTTTTTGGCCATTCGAATTTCTTCCTTGCTGAAGTTTCTGTTCATTTCTTCTCCCCCATTTTTTTAATGGGGCTGTTTGTTTTCTTCTTGTAAAGTTCTACCAGTGCCTGATATATCCTGGATATTAACCCCTTATCAGATGGGTATTGGGTGAATATTCTTTCCCATTCTGTGGACTGCTTTTGTATCTTAGTCACTGTTTCTTTTGAGGTGCAGAAGCTTTTTAGTTTCATGTAGTCCCATATGTTTATGTTTTCTTCTAGTTGCTTTGTTAGTGATGTTTCACCTTTGAAGATGCCTTTAGCTTCAATGTCGTGGAGGGTTTTTCCTATATTTTCTTCAATGTACTTTATGGATTCAAGTCTGATATTGAGATCTTTAATCCATTTTGATCTGATTTTTGTGCATGGTGTTAGACACAGGTCCAAATTCATTTTTTTACATGTTGCTGCCCAGTTTTCCCAACACTTGTTGAAGAGGCTTTCCTTACTCCATTTTAGACTCATTGCACCTTTATCAAAGATTAAATGATCATGTGTTTGAGGTTGGGTGTCAGGATACTCAATTCTATTCCATAGGTCCACAGGTCTGTTTTTATTCCAATACCATGCTGTTTTAATTACTACTGCCTTGTAGTACAGTTTGAAGTTGGGAAAGGTGATGCCTCCCATCTTCTTTTTCCCGAGGATTGCTTTAGCTATCCTTGGGGGTTTATTGTTCCATACAAATTTCAGGAGCGTTTGGTCAATTTCTTTGAAGAATGTCATCGGTATCCTCATAGGGACTGCATTGAATCTGTACAGAGCTCTAGGGAGTATTACCATTTTGACAATGTTGATTCTCCCCATCCATGAACAGGGAATGTGTTTCCATTTCCTTGTGTCCTCTTTTATCTCTTGGAGCAGTGTCTTGTAGTTTTCTTTGTACAGGTCCTTTACATACTTGGGTAAGTTGATTCCTAGGTATTTGATTTTCTGTGGCACAATTGTGAATGGAATAGTTTCCTTAATATCCTTTTCTTCTCTTTCGTTATTTGTATATAGGAAAGCCACTGACTTTTGGGTGTTGATTTTGTATCCTGCCACTCTACTATATGCGTCTATTGTTTCTAGGAGTTTTTTGGTAGAGAGTTTAGGGTTCTCTAGGTATAATATCATGTCATCTGCAAATAATGATAGCTTGACTTCTTCCTTGCCTATCTGGATGCCCTTGATGTCCTTTTCTTCTCTGATTGCTATGGCAAGTACTTCCAGTACTATATTGAATAAAAGAGGTGAGAGTGGGCAACCTAGTCTTGTCCCTGATCTCAGGGGGAAGGCTTTGAACTTTTCCCCCATTGAGAATGATGCTTGCTGTGGGCTTTTGGTAGATGGCTGTAACTATCTTGAGGAAAGTCCCTTCAATTCCCATTTTCTGGAGCGCGTTTTAATCATGAACGGGTGTTGGATCTTGTCAAATGCTTTTTCTGCGTCTATTGAAAGGATCATATGGTTTTTATTTTTTCTTTTATTGATATGATGTATTATGTTTATTGACTTGCGAATGTTGAACCATCCTTGCATTCCCGGGATGAATCCTACTTGGTCATGATGTATAATCTTCTTGATGAGTCTTTGGATTCTGTTTGCTAGTATTTTGTTGAAGATCTTAGCATCCGTGTTCATCAGGGATATTGGTCTGTAGTTTTCTTTCTTTGTGTTGTCTCTCCCTGCTTTGGGTATCAGGGTGATATGTGCCTCGTAGAAGCTGTTTGGGAGTGTTTCTGTTTCTTCTATTTCCTGGAAGAGCTTGAAAAGGACTGGCAGTAGGTCCTCCTTAAAGGTTTGGTAGAGTTCACTCGGGAATCCGTCTGGACCTGGGCTTTTGTGTTTGGGCAGACTTTTAATTACTGTTTCTATTTCCTCGATGGTGATGGGTTTATTCAGGTATTGGAGGTCTTCTTGTTTCAGCCGTGGGAGGTTATAGGACTTCAGGAATTGATCCATTTCTTCTAGATTCTCATGTTTCACGGCATACAGGCTCTCAAAGTAATCTCTGATGATCTTTTGGATTTCTGTGGTTTCTGTTGTGATGTCACCCTTTTTATTTCTGATTCTGTTTATTTGGGTTTTCTCTTTCCCTGTCCTTACAAGTCTTGCCAATGGTTTGTCAATCTTGTTTATTTTTTCAAAAAAACAGCTCTTGGTTTCATTAATCTTTTGGATTGTTTTTTTTGGTTTCCAACTCATTGATTTCCTCTCTAAGTTTTATTATTTCCTTTTTTCTGCCTGGGTAGGGCTCCTTTTGTTGGTCTTTTTCTAATGTCTTCAGCTGTGTAGTCAGGTTATTTATGTGGGCCCCTTTCTTGTTTCCTGATGAATGCTTGCAGAGCTATAAACTTCCCTCTTAACACGGCTTATGCCGTGTCCCACAAGTTCTTATAATTGGTATCTTCATTTTCATTTGTTTCCAGAAATCTTTGGATTTCCTGTTTGATTTCTTCAATGACCCGTTTGTTGTTCAGGAGTGAGCTGTTCAGTTTCCAGGTGTTTGGTTTGACTCCCTGTTTCTTTGTACGGTTAAATTCCATTTTCAGTGCATCATGGTCTGAAAAGATAGCTGACACAATTTCTATCTTTTTAATTTTATTGAGGTATGCTTTGTGCTCAGCATGTGGTCTATCTTGGAGAATGTTCCATGTGCACTAGAGAAAAATGTGTATTCAGCTTTTTTGGCATGAAAAGCCCTGTATATATCCACTAGCTCTCTTTCTTCCATTTCTTCCTTCAGGTCCAATATTTCCTTGGTGAGTTTCAGTCTTGTTGATCTATCCATCGTTGATAGAGCAGTGTTGGAGTCTCCAACTATTATTGTGCTACTGTTAATGTCTTCTTTGAGGTCTCTTAGCAGTTGTTTTATGTATTTTGCTGACCCCTCGTTGGGTGCATATATGTTTAGTAGTGTAATTTCTTCCTGGTGTACATACCCCTTAATAAGAAGTGGCCTTCATTGTCCCTTCTAACCTTTTTTAGCCTGAAGTCTATATTATCTGATACTAATATGGCCACACCAGCCCTTTTTGGAGGAGTTGTTTGCATGGAGAATGGTCTTCCAACCTTTGACTCTGAGTCTGTGTTTGTTCTGCTTATTCAGATGCGTTTCTTTTAGACAGCAGAATGTTGGGTTCAATTTTTTAATCCATTTTGTCACTCTGTGTCTCTTAATTGGTGCATTTAGACCATTGACATTGAGAGAGATTATTGTCATCGGATTTTTGTGCCATCTTTCTTTTTGTGTTTGTTGTGCTTATGGGTTTGGTCGCATTAGAGTAGGCCCTTCAGTCCTTCTTTTAAAGTTGGTTTTGAGTCCATGAAGTTCCTGAGTTGTTGCTTATCCATGAAGTTGTGTATCTTTCCTTCATATCTGAATGTGAGCCTGGCCGGATAAAGAATTCTTGGTGAAGCCTGCAGTTCATTGAGCCTTTTCGCAATATCCCACCATTGTTTTCGGGCTCGGAGTGTTTCATCAGAGAAGTCTGCTGTAAATCTTAGAGATGTTCCTTTGTATGCGATTTCCTTCTTTGATCTTGCTGCTTTCAGTATTCTATCCCTATCTATAGTTTTTGTCATTTTTATTAAGATGTGTCTTGGAGTATTCTTGTTGGGGTTTCTTTTAGCTGGTATCCTACGGGCCTCTTGGATCTTGAGGCAAGCATTCTTTAGTTCCGGGAACTTTTAAGCAATGATGGCTTTGACAGTTTCTTCTTCATCAGGGTTTTCTTCTTGCCCTTCTGGGACCCCAATGATCCGTATGTTGGTTCTTCTGGCTTCATCCCGATTATCTCTTGTTGTCTGTTCGGTAATTGTGAGCCTTTTTTCTATCTTCTGGTGTTGTGTAGAGAATCTTTGGAACTCGTCTTCGAGATCACTAATTCTTTCTTCAGTAGCTATTATTCTGCTATGATGGCCTTCCACGAAGTGTTTTTTATTTCATTTACCTCATTTTTTAATATCTGTCATTTTCCCTTTGCATTTTCCTCACTTCTTCTATCATGTCCTCTTGTATTTTATTGATTTTGCATTCCATTGCTTCTTTGAATTCCTTTTGAATCCTTAACAGTTCTTTCCGAAATTCTTTTTCAGATAGGTTATGAAACTCATTGGTATTGCTAGGCTCATCTGGACCAGTGACTTCACTCACAGAGGTTGATGGAATTTCTGCGTTGCTTTACCATTATGACTATTGTAGGTTGTAACTGTGAGTTCATGGGTGACTAGATAGTGCAGTTAGTAGGTGTCTGGTCTGTTTGCAGAGTTTGGGTGGGTGGCAAGGATGTAGGAACCAAGGTTCACTGGTACCTCATGCAAGGTAGGTAGTGAGAGGGTCGCGGGCGCCTAGCGTCCCTGCGGTTTTGAGTTTTGGGATGTTCCCAGCAGCTCAGGGTGCAAGGGTCCGGTCTGGGCTGGAACCAAGGCACTTTGCCTTGGTTCCCGTTGATGGAGTTTCCGCTCTTCCCTGGGGCAGCTTGGGGTCGGCGGAGACGCAAGAATCACACACACACCTGTGCGGGGAGTGGAGGCGGTTCCCCGGAATGGCTGCTAGAACCAAGGCACTTTGCCTTGGTTCCCGTTGATGGAGTTTCCGCTCTTCCCTGGGGCAGCTTGGGGTCCGCAGAGAGGCAAGAATCACACACACACCTGTGGGGGAGTGGAGGCGGTTCCTGGAAGCTCAGGGCGCTAGGGTCGGTCCGGCTGGAACCAAGGCACTTTGCCTTGGTTCCCGTTGATGGAGTTTCCGCTCTTCCCTGGGGCAGCTTGGGGTCCGCAGAGACGCAAGAATCACACACACACCTGTGGGGGAGTGGAGGCGGTTCCTGGAAGCTCAGGGCGCTAGGGTCGGTCCCGGCTGGAACCAAGGCACTTTGCCTTGGTTCCCGTTGATGGAGTTTCCACTCTTCCCTGGGGCAGCTTGGGGTCCCCAGAGACGCAAGAATCACACACACACACCTGTGGGGAGTGGAGGCGGTTCCCCGAAGCTCAGGGCGCTAGGGTCGGTCCCTCGCTGGAACCAAGGCACTTTGCCTTGGTTCCCGTTGATGGAGTTTTCCCCTCTTCCCTGGGGCAGCTTTGGGGTCCGCGGAGACGCCAAGAATCACACACACCCCTGTGGGGGGGGGGAGGCGGTTCCTCTTTCAGGGTCTTGACAAGGAAGTCTGACCATCTTGTAGGTTGGCGGCCGTGTGATCTTTTGACATCCTGTGGGATCCAGTCGGTAATGACTCTAGTCCAGCGGTTGTCTCCAAATCACATTACATGTCCAACCCATCTGATTTTCGATGCCTTGGCAAACGAGACAGCGTCCCTGATTCTGGAATAGCGACGGAGGTCAGAACTCTGGATTCCCTTCTCTCACTTGAGTGAGGCGTGATATTCCAAACATAGCTCTTTCAATTCCTCTCTGGGAGATCCCTGCTTTCGTAAGGCCCAGGTCTCAGAGGCGTATGTTAATGCAGGGAGAACGGTGAAGTCAAAGAGATGTGCCCAGAGCCAGAGGTTCTTTGTCCTTTTTAGCTATTTCTTCGATGCCTTTGAAGGCATTCCATGCCTCTTCTTCCTCCTGTGCAGCTCAGGTTTTAGGACGTTCATCATGTTGATTTCTCGACCTAGGTACACATAACTGCTGCATTCAGAGACGTTTGTTCCATTGAGAGTGAATGGGGCCTCTGGAACTAGTTCATTTTTTATAAACATGGTTTTCTTTAGATTCAGCTGTAGACCTATCTTTCCACACTCTCTGTCAAAGTCAGCCAGCATTTGTGCCGCTTGGCTAATGTTTGGTGTTATTAGAACGATGTCATCAGCGAGCGGAGGTGGTGTAGTTGCCGACCATCTATCTTCACTCCCATTCCTTCCCATTCTAATTGTCGCATGATGTTCTCGAGGGTGGCGCTGAAGAGTTTTGGTGAAATGGTATCACCCTGCTGAACCCTTCTTTTGACATTAATGATCACTTCCTTGTAGAATGGTGAGATCCTGGTGGTGAATCCGTAATACAGCTCACGAAGGATCTTGATGTATTGGGTTTGAACACCCTGTTTGTCTAGGGCTTCAGTAACAGTGAATAAATATAGAATTTGAAAACGCTCAAATTTGTTTTTCGCTTTGAAAAAATACTTAAATGAACAAGACTTTACCCCCACTTTCACATTTTAAATTAAGCCATCAAAAAGTACATTTTATTTAAAGTGGCTTTTATGCCATTGCTATGCTAAAAGAAAAATATGAAGAGCTTTCCAAGTGATATTATAAATCAACCATAACTATCACAACTTTTACAAGTTTGCCGAAGAGATGCTTTTTCCCTAATTTATAGAGGTTTGGACTTTGTTGTTTGACAGGGATTCATGGAGGCTTATCTAGTCTGTTTAGTTTCCTTTCCTTCTCTGTGAGATTAAAGTATGTGATTATTATAGATGTTCAAAAAGATGGAAGCCACAAAGAAGAAATTGAAGAAGTCACAAAGATTGTACAACCTGAAGAAGTAGTAGACTTGCAGAAAGACCCTGAAGGTAACCAATACTTGATTCTGGTCTCGCATTACCATTTCCAACTATTATTGGAAAACTGGTCCCTTCTCTGTCTTACTTACCCTCTGTCCCCACACAGTTGTGATAGATTCCAACCATTGACAGTCCTCCTGGCCCTTGTTTTACCTGGCATTGGATAGTAGTCTCATACTATTTTTTTTTAATATCTCACTAATAAATGCAGTCATTCTATATCTGTCCTTTTTCTTCTGACTAATTTCACTCAATATGGTATTCTCCAGGTCCATCCATTTATAGAGAAATTTCAGTACTTCATTTTTTCCTAACAGCTGCATAATATTCCATTGTTTAAATGTACCATTGTTTCTTTATCCAGTTGTCTGTTCTCAGGCACTCTGGTTGTTTCTAGATTCTGGCTAATGTGAATAGTGCTGCAACAATGAACATAGAATTGCAGATGGTGTTTCTGCTGTGTGTTTTCAGGCCCCCAGGTAATATTCCCAGGAACGGTATTGCTGGGTCAAATGGGAGCTCAATCTCTAGTCTTTGGAAGAATGTTCGTATTGTTTTCCTAAAAGGTTGGACCAATCCACACACCCACCAGCAATGAATGAGACTCCCTTTCTCCCCATATCTGCGCCAGCACCAGTTGTTCTTTTGCATGTGTGCCAGTCTCACACAACAGTACTCTTGAGGGGTATGCTGGTGATACTCAGCCAGCAGTTCAGATTTGACTTCAATATTCAGACCTAACACTGCTTGGGAGCCGCAAGCGCCATAATTGGTGGTTCCTTGGGGTGCCATAAAGTTCTTGGGATTTAATCAGGGCCTTGCCGAGCCTATATTCTACCACTTGGGACACCTCTCCATTCCCGTATGTATATATATATATTTTTTTTTTTGGTTGGAGTCTGTGCCCAGTAGTGTTCAGGTCTATTCCCAGCTCTTCTTGGTGGACCAAGTACTGGCCTCCTGCTTGTAAAGCTTTGTACACTAGCTCTTTGAGATCTCCCCAATCCTGTGCAATTTGTTTTTTGGGAGCTCTCCTAAATGGTGTTCAGGAGTCTCAGGGGACTCTTCCTCATGATTCTTGGCTAACCAAGCTGGTGGCTTATGCATGGTACCAAAAATGTCATGCTTCTTGGTCCCTGTGTTGCGTGGAGTTACCTGGAGTTCAGGGCTACACCTAACAGTGTTTGGGGAATTAAGAGCTACACCTGGTGAGTTTGTGGGGGGAAACTATTTAGTACCACGGGTGAAACTGGGATTGGTCACATGCAAGGTGTGAGCCTTAAACCCTTTACTATCTCTCCAGCTCTTCTACATGTTTCTTTAGTCCAGTTAAAGTCAAGTTACTAAACACATTTATAGTAGATAGTTAAAAATTTTTTTTTCTTTAATATCAGTTACAATGTCATTCTCATAATATATGCTTAAAGATTGATTTTCATGGGGCCGGAACAATAGCCCAGTGGGTAGGGCGTTTGCCTTTAACGCGGCTGGCCCATGCCGGCCCGGGTTCTATCCCTGGCAACCCATATGGTCCCCCGAGCACCACCAGGAGTAATTCCTGAGTGCAGAGCCAGGAGTAACCCCCTGAGCGTCACCAGGTGTGACCCAAAAAGCAAAAAAAAAAAAAATTGATTTTCGTCAACTTCCTGTATTGGTAATATGTTAGTTTTTTTCTTTTTTAGGGTCCATTGATGCTGCTGCTTCAGGGCACTTTGCTCAACAACAACATATAAAGGTTGACAGTCTTCCAGATTTTAAAACCATAGAACAGAAAGAAGACATCCAAATTCCTCTTAAGACACCAGTTTTACAGGAGCCCTGGTCAGAAAGTAAAGAGTCCTTGCAGATAGATATTGCAGGTAATGAAACTGTCGGTGGAGAGGATGGGCAGAGGAGGGTGACACATACTGTAGACTTCATTTCATTCTGATGTGTATATAACCGTATGATTTTAAAAAAGAGATGAATTTGTTTTGAACATAAAAATTATTTTTACTTTGATAAAAGATACTGGCAATTTAGAAGCAATAAATACATAAGACTAGTGATATTAAAAATTAAGTTTGGGGGGGGCCAAAGTGATAGTACCATGGATAGTGCATTTACCTTGCACATGGCCTCCCTGGATTCCATCCCTGGCATCCCATATAATCCCCGAGCACCACCAGAAGTAATTGCTGAGTACAGAGCCAGGAGTAACCCCTAAACATCGCTGGGTGTGACACACCCCAGAAAAAAACATGAGCTAATATTTTTTAAAAATCTCAGAAAAAAAGAAGGGGAAAACCTTCATGACTTTTGTTTTGATGGTGATTTCTTGGTTATGGCACTGAAAGTACTGGAAAAATGGGGCTGGGAGATAGTCAAAAGCTAGTGCTTATACTTTGCATCTGAGAGGCCTGGATTTGATCTTTGGCACCAGATGGTACCACAGGACTTCTGGTAGTGACTCACCAAGCATGGTGTTAGGGTAATCCCTGAATACCTCTGGAAAATGGCTCCAAAACAAATAAAAAGCAAAAGTAAAGACATTGCATGACTTCAAAATTTTAAGTTTCATCAAAGGTAAATACCTTCAAGCAGTGAAAAGACAGCTTATAGAATGGGAGAAAATGTTTGTAAGTCTTTAATAATCATCCTAATAAGTAGTTAATATACAGATTTCATATAGAACTTTTATAACATTTCATGCAACAAAGAAACCTACTTTTTTAAATGGGCAAAGCAGTAAAAACGTACTGCCAACAGAACTGAGAGATCTAAAGTAAGGAGAGGGCACGGGAGGAACAGGAAGGGACTAAGGGCTTGTGGCGAAGTATTGATGTTAGTACTGTGGTGGTGTGTGTGATGCAGAAGCATTGTAAACCTGGAACTTAAGTATTAGTAGTACTGTAAATTATTATAATCTTAATAAAATATCTTTGATTGGAGAAAAATTACATGGAAAGAAAATAAATGGAGAGGACTGTAGAGATAGTACAGAAGGTAAGGCTTTGCGTATATATCACTGGCTAATGCAGTTCAAATTCCCGTACCACATATAGCCCTGCAAATAACACGAGGGTCATTTCTGGGCCAAAAGCAGGTATAGCCCCCTGAACTCAGCTAAATGTGGCCCAAAAATCCAAACAAGAAATGTCAGTCCTACCATAAAACAAATTTTAGAAACTCATAGAGTACAATAACTTGAGGAGGCATGGCGACTTACTAAATATGATTAATATTCAAGATAGTTTTTTAAACCAGAAAAAGGCCATTAGGTAAAAGTTAAACAGGCCAGAGTAATAATACAGTGGGTTGGGGTACTTGCTTTGCATGTAGTCAACCTGGCCATATGGTCCCCTGAGCCCACCGGGAGTGGCCCTTCAGTGGGTTCACTATCAAGTGTGACCCAAAAAACCCACAAAAGTAATATGGAAGGCCAGGTATGTGACTCGGTGGTAAATAGCACATCTTGGCTCATGAAACGTTGGTTCAAAGCCTAGCAGCACAAAAAACAAAATAGTGATCAGGTCTTTATAAAATAAGATATGAAAAGTGCAATAACAACAGCTAAAAGTTAAGGAAATTTGGTAAAGCTTGGAGTTTGCCTAATATCTTCGTGCGGTTTATGTATACGAAATGTGTCATGTTAATGTGAAGTATAAATGATGGGAGAAACGGATATGGAATATATGGAATATAGGAAAATTATCTTACTGTCATCACAATTTTCATGTAATCTGAAGTATGAAATAAACATCTTTAAAATTTCATAAAAAATAAATGAAAATAAAGCTTCATGCACAAAGGCAGTAGAAATGGAGAGCAGGAGAACTGGTCTTCAATAGGAAGCCTGGCACTGCCTTTTGGGGGTAGGAGACATCGGAAAGAGTGCTCAGTGGGCCTGGGGGCACACGCAGTGATGCCTCTTAACTATGCAGGACACCCTGAGCTGTTTGGGCTCTTCAGTGGCTGGAACTACCATGACCACCCCCTTGGTGCTCAGGGAAAGGGTCTCTGCCATTTTTAACAGAATGTTTTTTTTTAATTTAATTGTATAAACTCTTGCGTATATTATTAGACATATGATTTGCAAATAGTCTTCCCTGTTCTGTAGATTGTCTTTCATTTTGTGGTTTCCTTTGTTGTGTAGAGGCTTTCACTGTATCACTGTCTTCCCGTTCATCATCGATTTGCTCGAGTGGGCACCAGTAACATCTCCATATGTCCTGTCTCATGCTAGTAGAGCCCAGGGGCACCTGCTTGCTCCAGGAACATAAAGAGCCTCAAACCATTCCATCAGGTCATGGGAATGAGGTCTATAATTGTTACTGGTATTTGTCATATCAAATACGACACGGGTAGCTTGCCAGGCTCTGCCGTGCGGGTAGCACTCTTGTAGTAGAGGCTTTAAGTTTCATATAATCCTACTTTTTGTTTTTCTCGTGTTGTCTTTGTGTTTGTTTAAAAAAAAAATAACTCGGGGCCGGAGAGATAGTCTACCAGGTAGGGTGTTTGCCTTGCATGCGGCCAGACCCGAAGTTCAGTTCCCGGATCCTGTATGGTCACCTGAGCATCACCAGGAGTAATTCCTGAGTGCAGAGCCAGGAGTAAACCCTCCTGGGTGAGCATTGCTGGGTGTAACCCCAAAAAGCAAAAAATTAATTAATTAAAAAAAAACTCATCACCAAGACCAGTATCAATGAATTTATTACCCTTTATTATTTTTAAACCTTTATCCCATTTTGCTTTGACTTTTTGTATATTGTTAAGATTGTGCTTCAGATGTGGGAGATAGTACAGTGAGTATTGTACCTACCCTATTTGTGAACAAACCAGATTCAATTCCTTGCACTGTATTTGGTCCCCAGAACCCTGCCAAATTGCTCCCTGAGCACAGAGCCAGGAGTAAACTTGGCAGAACACAGCCAGGTATGACCCCAAAGCAAAACAAAAAATGTGATTCAGTTTATTTTGCTTGTTGTCGAGGAAGGCCACTGGGGTCCCCGACAGTGTTAGGACAGAGGTTGTCTTCTACCTCCGAGGACGCCGGGAGAACAGATGAAAACTCACGAGTCCAGTGCAGTGCCAAAAATGGCTTTTAATAGTACAAAAGCTCTTCCACAGTACTCCAATATAATGAACAAACTTTAGCTCTGGTCCGAACTTAAGACCATACAAAAGAGCCTAAGTCTCCCACCAAAGAGAGAGGATCTCACCTGAGCTGAGTCCTACCCAGAAGAAGGAGCAAAAGGCCAACGAGCAAAAAGGCAAAAGCCAAAAGCAAAAAGGCCCAAAAGGTGAAGGTGAAGCATGAAGGGGCCTCAAGTCAGCCCCTTATATACACCAAAGTAATCCAATCGGGAGGGTCATGTCAACAAAGAACTCTAAACAGAGTGTAGTGCCACACCCTATTGCAGGTATAAACAAAGGTTATGCCAAGGTCTAATCCTTTCTACCAAGATTATCTCTTATGTCAAACACTGGAGAGAGAGGGCTGATATAAAGTGATACATCTTAATTTCATGAGCTTCATGTAATCTAGATGGTACCCACAAGGTCCTTCTTATTATCTGCACCAGGGTGATTCTGAGTATCTTGTTCTCGTGTACTGAAAGGGTCACACTCGCCTGCTTAGAGCAAACTAGTATGATCCTTCCTATAGTCTTCCTTTAGTCTCAGCGTAGGCAGGGTGGTAGTCTCCTGGTAAATTCTAACTGTCCCACGCTGGGTGCAGTGGGTATAAAGAGGAGCTGTGCCCAATCTAGAAAACATAGAAGTCTTAGTAGATGTATAAGTCAGAAGTTATTCAATCAAGGTGACTTCTGTAACTGCCACACCCTCTAGCAGTGTTTACATAGAAGAGAGGTCTCATTAGAATGAACCTTGGCTTAAATAAGATTAAGCTGGGAGTGAGCAAAACAACAAAACTCCCAGAATAGCTAGACTTGTCCTCCAACAGCTTGTGATTGAACACTTTCCCCAGCATATTTTATTGAAGAGACTGTCCTTTCACCATTATGTGTTCTTGGTTCCCCTATTACAATTTAATTGACTCTAGAGGCATGAGTTTATTTCTGTACACTGTGTTCTGTTTCATTGATCTTCATGTGTGGTTTTTATGCTAATGCCATACTGTATTAATTATATAGCTTTATAATCAAGTTTAAAATCAGGACATATAATGCCTTTAGCTTTGTTTCAGGATCACTCTACTTGTAGTTCCATACAAATTTCAGGAATTTTGTTTTAACAAAAATGTCGCAAGCTAGAGAGCAAGTAGGGCATTCGCCTTACATGCAATAACCGCAAAGTTCGATTCCCGGCATCCCATGTCATCCCCAAGCAACTCCAGGAGTAATTCCTTAGTACAGAGCCAGGA
This sequence comes from Cryptotis parvus, assembly GCA_021461705.1. Classification (NCBI taxonomy): domain Eukaryota; kingdom Metazoa; phylum Chordata; class Mammalia; order Eulipotyphla; family Soricidae; genus Cryptotis; species Cryptotis parvus. Next base: position 13,977 of record JAJIBD010029055.1, read on the forward strand.
GAATCTCCTGAGCATCATCAGGTATGACCCAAAAAGGCAAAAAAAAAAAAAAAGAGAGAGAGAGAGAGAGAAAGAAAGAAAGAAAGCAGATTGTTAATGTATTTGTGGATTAATTTTATGAATATGAATATGCATATGAATATTTTAACAATATTGAATTTTTTCACTCCACTATTACTTGGAATATCTTTCCATTTATTTATTCAACTTTTTTTTTTTTTTGGGTCACACCCAGCTATGCTCAGGGGTTACTCCTGGCTCTGCACTCAGGAATCACTCCTGGCAGTGCTTGGGGGACCATATGGGATTCCAGGAATCGAACCCGGTCAGCCACATGCAAGGCAAACGCCCTACCCACTGTGCTATCATTCCAGCCCCGCAACTTCTTTTTTTTATCTTATTTTCAATGTACAGATCTTTCAGTGCCTGATAAATTATTCCTAGGTAGTTTTTTTTTTTATGCAGTCATAAATAGCTTATTACTAATATATAAAAGAATATATTGTTCATGTGGGGAATGGGGGTGCTGTATAGGGCCACATCTAGTGGTGCTCAGGAGCTACTCCTGGCTATTTGCCCAAATTATTTAATGAAAACTGGTTATTTATATGATGAGGTTGAAAGAATCTCATACTCAAAAATGTTATTTTGATGTATGTACATCTTTGTTTCTATTCATGACTTAGAACTAGAAATGTGAAGTGATTTCATATTGGCATTCACAATTATATTTATGATTATAAGATGGATTTTATTACATCTGAAAAATGCCTCTTTGGGGGTTTGTGAAGATAGTACATGCATCTGATCCTAGTTCTGTCCCCAGCACCAAGCACTGCCAGCTCTGTACCCTTGAAAACCACCTCCAGCACCAACAGAGTGATTCAGGTAGTCCCTAATGTTAAACTATCAACCCAGTTGACACGTATAGCTAGGAGTGGCCCCTACCCCCTAAACATGGCTTGGCAGCTCTACAAAGAAGCCTCTTTTGAGGTAGAATATATAGACTCCCAAAACGTAGTGATAGGGTTAATGGTATAAAAATTGGGATTGCCCTAAATGTAGGTATTGCAGGCCACAGTGTACAAGAAAAGGGAGAGAAAGACAGACAGACAGACAGAGGGGGAGATACAGGAAGAGAGAGAGAGAGGAAAAGTACCTGCCACAGAGGCACCTGGGGGAGGAGAGAAGGAATCTGGGGACATTGCTGATGTGAAATGTGCACTGGTGGAAGGATGGGTGCTGGAACACTGTATGACTGAAACCCAATCATGAACAACTTTCTAATTGTCTATCTCACGGTAGTATAATAAAATTAATTAAAAAAAAAAGCTAAAAAAAGATAGTGTAATACCAGCCTAGAACTGAGTATTGAATACAGGCAAAAAGATACACATGATAACCTCTAAATGTATGTATTGCAATCCACAGTGTGCAAGAAAAGGAAGAAAGAGAGAGAGAGAGAAAGAGAAAAGAGATAAGGAACCTGCCATGGAGGCAGGCTAGGGAAGGGGGAGGGAATTGAGGACATTGGTGCTGGGAACTGGGCACTGGTGGAGGGATGGGCGCTGGAACACTGTATGACCGAAACCCAAACATGAACATCTTTGTAATTGTATATCTCACGGTGGTATAATAAAATATTTTTAAAAATTGGGGTCACTGGAGAAGTAATACAGATAGAGCATTTGCCTTATATGTAGCTGATCCAAGTTCAATCCTCAGCATCCCATATAGTTCCCTGAATCCCTGCCAGGTATGATACCTGAGTGCAGAGCCAGGAGAAAGTCCTGAGTACCAGTAAGTTACAACCAGTGGGTATAACTCCCAAAACAAATAATGGGGAGAAAAATGAATTGGTTCATAAGAATCTTACAGGCTCCAAAATAAAATCTTTTTATAAATTCCACCAATGTTAATAACTCATGATATAAATGAGTCGTCCTTTTTTTGGTTTTTTAACCCCAGCCAAAACTGGGGTTAATAATTTTCATATCTTGTTTTCATCAACAATATTTATTAAAAGGGGGAAATATCCAGAGCACATATCAAAATATCTCACACATCACAGACAATACATAGCAGCTGCTATTAATGTGCCTTCCTCCAGGTAACACAGAAGTTCAGTGACAGAGTCCAACCCAAATTCAAATCTTTTAACCTTAAACTTTCATCATGCAGTGGCACAAGAAAGAAATCCTTTATGCGTGTAGTAACTTTCTGAATCTTTGAATAAACTTTTCTACAGAACTTTATTCTATATCTAAAGAAATTAATGTAAATGGAATTTCTAAGAGAGTGCAAGGATTTTGAAGTCTTTCACAATCTTTTTTTCTCTTTTCTAGGATCCAAACATCCTTCAGAAATTGAAAATACTACCCATTCTGTTTTCAAGTCGGCCAGATTTTACATTCATCATCCAGTGCACCTTTCAAATGATCAGGATCCTAGCCAGGAATCTTTGGAAAGGAATGTTTTCATGAAACAGTCCTTGCAAGATTTCATTCAACAGCATCCAGAGAATCAGGAAAAACACACTTTTCTTCCTCCCCCTTTTCAAAATGTGGAAAAGGCAAAGAAAGATGATTCCAGAATAGAGAACCTTGGGATTGATGTAAACTTGGAAAATAAAGAAGCAGTGCATACTGCTACAAATCAGACTAAAGACTACCCAGAATATCACAGACCAATTAGTTTTCCATCAAGAGATCGTAAGGTCACCCCAGAGAATGCAAGTCAGCATACTCTGAGTTTGAATGATCTCTGGAACAAGTATATGGAGCGACAAAGACTCCAAAGAACTCCTGACTTAAGTAATGCGAAGGGACTCTCCTTGGTAGAGCGACTGGATCGTTTGACTAAATTACTTCAGAATCCCATAACTCATTCTCTCCTGCCCTCGGAAAGTACACAGGATGATAGCAGAGGGGAGCAAGATGTTAAGGAATGATCTTGCAGACAGCAGCAGCAGAAAAACAAGCTTCAGAAAAGAAGCGGTATAAATGCCTTGAGAAATGCCATAAATACACCGGAGATTTAGGAAAAAGAAAAATGCTTTCTAATCATGAAGCTGCAAGAGCCAATCAGATTAAAATCGAACAGATTAAATTTGATAAATACATTCTAAGAAAAAAGCCAGGGTTTCGATGTGCGAACAACACCTCCTCAGATTCGAGGCCCTCAGAGGAGAGTGATCTACTCACAGATACTGCTACCAATATACTCTCTACCACCACTTCTCCTGTTGATTCAGATATGTTGACCCAAACAGATAAAGAAGTAACTTTGCATGAGAGGAGCAGCTCTATATCCACTATTGACACTGCCCGATTGATCCAAGCTTTTGGCCATGAAAGAGTTTGTTTGTCTCCCAAGCAAATTAAGTTTTACCGCAATATCACTGACCATCAGAGAAGATATCTTGAGAAACGGAATAAGAAGAACAAGAAAGTATTGAATATGGGTCATCCCCTAATGGCTTCTGAACACACCAAAAGGAAACACATCCAGGTACATGGCTGCAAATTGCATCATGGACTTAGTTAAGCTCTAAACACAGGTGAAAAAAAAAGCAGTTACCCTTTCCTCACTAATAATTCTTAACAACTGGAAAAGAGTGAGAAAGTGTAGTACAGTGCTCTTGTGAGTTGTCATTCTTTTTTATCAACACTTTCATGAATTAGGATATGAATGAAGGGCTTTGCTACTAAATGCTTCAAAGTCTACACAGTATACCACTGGCACAAGTTTAGAATGATCTCCATTTTGAAAAACCTTGCTGAGTTTTTTTAAAGTTTCTGATTCATTCATGTCTTTCAAGAAATAATGAGATTCTTAAAGCATCCACATATACATAAAAGTATACAATATGATTTTTATAAGAAAATGAAATGATAAAAAATTTAATTGAGACCAGGGAGAAATGTAAGCTGTAATTTCTTAATGAGAAATTGTAAGTGATGGGAAGACAAGTAGAAGCCATAAAGAACGTAAATATAACTAGGGGTCTGGTTGCTGAGAGAAACAAATTTTTGTTTTCTAGTGGTTAATATCACTAGAATTTTGTGATCTTGAGTACATAGTATAAAAAAGAAGCTCCATTTTCAAAAGCATCAGACATTTCTGGTACTAAGACCTAAGAGGACCAAGGAGATAGCTTGAGGGCTAGAGCACATATTTTGCATTGAGAGCCCCAGAGTTCAATCCTGGTACTACATGATTGGGCTCCTGTGCAATGCTGGGATCAACCTCCAAGTTCTGTGCTGGGAGTAGCCTCTGAGCACCACCACCAGGTGAGGCCCCAACAGCCAGAAAAAGATTTAAAAAATTCCTTCATCTATACTCATTGGAAAGTACCACAGACCTCAACGTCTATGCGTAGGTTCAGTAACAACACCCTTAAGTTTAATGTGGTCTTGGTTTAAGGAGTTTTATAAAGTCAAATCTCAAAAGGTCAACAAATGCAAACTACTAGTTCAGCCAATAATATGATATAGTATGTATACTATATTACATATATTTATATTATATATACTATATTATATATACTATACATACAGTATATATGTATATATAGTATATAGTATATGTATAGTATATGTATAGTTTATATATATAGTATATGAAATATATACTATATATATATATATATAGTATATGTGAAAATATGAAAGAGAAGTGCTCCCCTAAAAACACTTACAGAATTATTCCTTAGGGGGAATAAAAAGGTAATTATTATAATTTATGTTCATTTTTCTCAGCCATTTAAAGTTTGCTTTGTATATGTTTTATATGAGTACAGTAATATATAACTTACAAACATCTGCTTTGGCACTTTGCTCAAAGATCACTTTGTCAACAGGAGCATCACATGATCAAATTTAAAAACCACTAGTCTTGGGCCACAGATAGTAAGTAGAGTGCATAGGACACTTTCTTTGCATGTGGCCAACTGGGTTTGATCCCTGCCATCCCATATGGTGCCCTGAGCATCACCAGAAGTAATTTCTTAGTACAGAGTCAAGAGTAAGCCCTTAGTGTCACTGGGTGTGGCTCCCAAAGGAACAAAGACCACTGATCTAGCAGAAAGGAGGCACAACATATAACATGTTCAGATAATTTACTGTAGATATTTTTTTTCTCAGGATGGAGAGAGAGCTCAGTGTGGCAGGAGTGCATGCTTTGCATGTAGGAGACCCGACTTCAATCCCTGGCACCGCATGGTACTCCTGAGCACCACCAGGAGTAACCTCTTAACACTGAGCCAGGAATAACCTTGAGCACCACTGGGTATGGCCCAAAAAAAAAAAAAAAGTTGAAAAAATATTGCTTCTCATAATTGAGTTTTTGGTAGGTTATCAAATGACAGACATCACATATAAATAGCTTTATCTTTTTACTTTCTGCTACACTGGGGATCAAAACCTGGGTGTCAGGCATAGAAGGCATGTGCTTAATGATGTAAAATACGGTGTTTAACATGTGCATGTATGTGTGTTAAATACAGTGTTATTTAACCATAAAGCTTCGTTTCACTTAAAAGTTAGTTTCAAAGAATCACTTGAAATTTATACTTTTAAAGAATCTCTCAACTTTGTGAGGATATAAAATATTTTCCTTATTTCGTTTTTACAAAGTTCATTGAACTTCTTTGTGCATCTTGGTCCTAAATCCTATAACTTAACCGATACATTTATTAACCCAGTTAGATTTCTTATGGATTCTTTAAGATTATCTGTATAATCTTAAGGATTATACAGATAATCTTTCATGGTTCTTTATTGCCTAGCATAATTGGTCTGACTGAGACTGTAGTAGAATTAGATCACTTGATCACTTAACTTCCTGTAGATCATCGATTTGCTTGAGCGGGCACCAGTAACATCGCCATACATCCTGTCTCAAGTGTAGCCCAAGGGCATCTGCTTGCTCCAGGAACATAAAGAGCCTCAAACCATTCCATCAGGTCATGGGAATGAGGTCTATAATTGTTACTGGTATTTGGCTTATCAAATCTCAAATAGAAGTGACAAAAAGCAGGCATAGTCATGATCTGGGGAAGTAATTTCAGCCTTTTACTTTAAGAATTATGTCAGTTATATTTTCATATGTGACCTTCATCATATTGAGAAAGTTTTGTTTTATCCCTTATTTTGAAGAGCGGTTTTATTGTGAAAATTTTTTTTCCTAGAGACTTTAGCATCTATTGGAGAGATTTATTTTAGGCCTACATGTTGTTTCAATAAAACTTTATTCATAAAATTAGTCTTTTTTATTAATATGTGTATATATAATAATTAACAGTAATAGTTTGAAAGTTTAAAAATTTTTTCTTTTTCTTTTTTATTTAATTTTTTAAATTTTATTATACCACCATGAGATACACAATTACAAAGCTGGTCATGATTGGGTTTCAGTCATACTGTGTTCTAGCTCCCATCCCTCCACCAGTATACCCTTCCCAACACCAGTGTCCCCAGATTCCCTCCGTCCTCCCCCAGACTGCCTCTGTGACAGGTCCTCCTCCTCTTCCTTCCTTTCTTTTTCTTCCTTCATACTCCTCCTTCCCCGTCTTTTTTCTCTTCTCCCTTCTCCTCCCTTCTCCCTTCTCCGTCCTATGTCTCCTCTCTTTTCCCTTCTTCTGGTCTCCCTTTTTCTTCTCCCTTCTCCCTTTCTTCTCCGTTTTCTAATATCTGACCTCCGACACACTTGTGTAGATTCCAACTATTGACAAGTCCTCCTGGTCCCTGTTTTGCCTGTCTCATACTATTTTTTTTTTATATCTCACAATTTAATGCAGTCATTCTGTATCTTTCCTTTTCCTTCTAACTAATTTCACTCAGCATGATACCTTCCATGTCCATCCATTTATAGGCAAATTTTATAACTTAGTTTTTCCTGACAGCTGCATAGTATTCCATTGTGTAGATGTACCATAGTTTCTTTATACAGTCATCTGTTCTTGGGCACTTAAGATTGTTTCCAGATTCTGTCTATTGTGAATAGTGCTGATATGAACATAGAAGTGCAGATGGTGTTTCTGCACCCTGGTGTCACCAGGGTGTATTCCCAGGAGTGGTATTGCTGGGTCAAATGGGAACTCAATTTCTAGTTTTTGGAGGAATGTCCATATTGTTTTCCAATAAAGGTTAGGCCAGTCGACATTCCCTTCAACAATGGATGAGAGTCCCTTTCTCCCCACATCCACGCCAGCACTGGTTGTTCTTGTTCTTTTGGATGTATGCCAGTCTCTGTGGTATGAGATGATATCTCATTTTTGTTTTGATTTGCATCTCCTTGATGATTAGTGATGAGCAATTTTTCATATGCCTTTTGGCCATTCAGATTTCTTCTTTAAGGAAGTTTTTGTTTATTTCTACCCATTTTTTGATGAGGTTGACTTTTTTTCTTGTAAAGTTCTACCAATGTTTCATCTGTCTTGGATATTAACCCCTTATCAGATGGGCATTGTGTGAATATTCTTTCCCACTCTGTGGGTTTTCTTTGTTGTATCTTGGTCACTTTTTTTGAGGTGCGGAAGCTTTTTAGTTTCATGTAGTCCCATATGTTTATCTTTGCTTCTATTTCCTTTGTTAGTGGTGTTTCATTTTTGAAGATGCCTTTAGCTTCTATGTCGTGGAGGATTTTGCCTATGTTTTCTTTGATGCACTTTATGAATTCAGCTCTGATATTGAGATTTTTAATCCATTTTGATTTGACTTTTGTGCATGGTGTTCGACAGAGGTCTGAGTTAATTTTTTTTCACATGTAGCTGTCCAGTTTTCCCAGCACCACTTGATGAAGAGGCTTTCCTTGCTCCACTTTGTATTTTTTTGCTCCTTTATCAGAGATTAAGTGATCATATATTTGAGGATGTGTGTCAGAATATTCAGCTCTATTGCATAGGTCCACGGGTCTGTTTTTGTTTTAAGTCATGCTGTTTTAATTACTACTGCTTTGTAGTACAGTTTGAATTTGGGGAAGGTGATGCCTCCCATCTTCTTTTTCTCAAGGATTGCTTTGGCTATTTGTGGAGGATTATTGTTCCATACAAATTTCAGGAATGTTTGGTCAACTTTTTTTTGAAAAATGTCATGGATATCCTTGTATGGACTGCATTGAATCATATAACGCTTTAGGGATATTGCCATTTTGATAATGTTGATTCTCCCAATCCATGAACAGGGAATTTGTTTCCATTTATTCATGTCTTCTCTCTTTCTTTTTTTTTTTCCTTTTTGGGTCACACCCAGTTAAGCTCAGGGGTTACTCCTGGCTCTGCACTAAGGAATTACTGCTGGTGATGCTTGGGGGACCATATGGGATGCCGGGGATCTAACCTGGGTAGGCCGCATGCAAGCCAAATGCTCTATCAGTTATAGCTGATAACTGTGTTATCACTCCAGCCCTCTTTTATTTCTTGATGGAACATTTTGTAGTTTTTCTTTGTACAGGTCCTTTCCATCCTTAGTTAAGCTGATTTCAAGGTACATGATTTTCTGAGGCACAGTTTTGAACAGGATTTTTTTATATCACTTTCTTTTCTTTCATTATTTGCATATAAAAAAGGCACGGACTTTTGGGTCTTGATTTTGTAATTTGCCACTCTGCTTGTTTGTTTTTTTTTTTTTTTTTTTTTTGCTTTTTTGGGTCACACCCGGCAATGCTCAGGGGTTACTCCTGGCTCTGCACTCAGGAATTACTCCTGGTGGTGCTCGGGGGACCATATGGGATGCCGGGGATCGAACCGGGCCGGCATGAGCCGGCCGCGTGCAAGGCAAACGCCCCTACCCGCTGGGCTATCGCTCCGGCCCCGCCACTCTGCTTATATATATTGTTTCTGGTAGAGACCTTAGTATTCTCTAAGCATAGTATCATGTCATCTGCACATAGTTATAGTTTGTCTTCTTTTCCTATCTGTATACCCTTCATGTCTTTTTTCTTCCCCTAATGACTGTGGCAAGTACTTCCAGTACTATATTGAATAGAAGTGGTGATTGATAGAGTACAACATTGTCTTGTCCCCAATCTTAGGGGGTTTAAATTTTTCTTTTGATGTTACTTTAAAGACATCAGTCTTTGAGTAGCATAGTTTTATTTTATTGACAACAATATGTTTACTCAGGCTTGCATTTCTGTACTAGATCTTGCATGATTATCATAATTTGTTTAATATGCTGCTAGATTTTGGTTATCTGGAATTTTGAAAAGGACTTTCGCTTCTCTGTTCATGAGCGGCTTTGGCTTGTAACATTCTTGAGATCTTTGTCTATCTTTGATAGCATGATAATGCTGGCCTTACAGAATGACTTGAATTTTTTTTATATTATATGGTTTAGGGGGTTTATATTTTTTGTTTTGGTTTACAAGCCACATTGGTGATGCTCGTGTCTTCAGGGATTACCTCTGAAGATGCTTGGGGACTGTGGCTTCTGTGGCTCATTTAAATAGCATTCTTAAACTATTAATGTTCAAAGAAGAAAATTTAGGGCCAGAGTGTTTGATTCCCCAGTACTGCTTATGGTCCCTCAAGCACCACCAGGAGTTATTCCTGAGCACAGAGTCAGGAGTAAGCCCTAAGCATTGGGTGTGTCCCTAAAACCCTCCAAAAAAATCAAACAAACCAAAAAATTTAGTGTTATTTAATATTCATGTTCATTTTATGATTTCTATCTGTTGAGTTAGAGGAAAAACTTTGGGAGCCAAACCAACAATAAGTAAAGTGGGTAAGGTATTGCCTTGTACATGGCCAACCTGAATTTGATTCCATATGATCTCAAGGGAACCCTTGAGCCCCTCTAGTGCAAAGCCAGGAATATCATGAGTCATGAACATAACAAAGCCATCAGCATCACCAGGTGTAGCCCAAAATCAAAAATTAAAGAATATACTTTTAATTTTATCTTGACATGTTTCATAGTCTATCATATGTTTTCTCATTGAGGATTTCCTTGTGCAATTAGAGAGATTATATATTCTGTTGCTTGTTGATTAGGGAATTCGATATATTTCTGTTAGCTTGTAGTTATTGCTTTGTGTTGCTAAAGTACTCTTGTCCTTTTTACATGTGCTTATCTTTTGAAAGTGATATATTTAAACCTCTAACAATTACTGTCTCTGCATTCTAATACAGCGATTTTTCTTATATTTTGAGAAATTGCTGGGTATGTATATTTGTAATTTTTATATATTATTGTATTTTGGTCTTTAAACTAAATCCACTTTCTTTGAACACTTTTGTCCAATGTTAAGAATTCCATACCATCCATCTGTGTGTGCATGCTTTTTTTATTATCTTTATTTTATTATACCACCAAGTACTACCAGGCCCGACCCTGCTTAGCTTCCGAGATCAGGCGAGATCGGAAGTGTTCAGGGTGGAGATACACAGTTACAAAACTGTTCATGATTAGGTTTCAGTCATACAGTGTTACTGCACCCATCCCTCCACCAGTGCACATTTCCCACCACCAATGTCCCCAGATTCCTTTCCCCCTCTCCCAGCCTGCCTCTATGGCAGGTACTTTTCCTTCCGCCCCCCCTCTTTCTCTCCCTCCTCTCTCTCTCTGCCTATCTATCTAGCTATCTGTGTGTGTGTGTGTGTGCATGTGTGTATCACTGTATCACTGTCTTCCCGTTCATCGATTTGCTTGAGCTGGCACCAGTAACCCAGTAACATCTCCATATGTCCTGTCTCATGCCAGTAGAGCCCAAGGCCATCTGCTTGCTCCAGGAACATAAAGAGCCTCAAACCATTCCATCAGGTCATGGGAATGAGGTCAATAATTGTTTTTAGTATTTGGCATATCAAATACAACACGGGTAGCTTGCCAGGCTCTGCCGTGCGAGTGGCATAGTCTTGTAGTCACCTCTGATCTCCAGCATTTATTGATGAACCACGCGGCTGCAAGCGACTGCGTGAACCGGACTATGATAGACTCTTTTGCTGGGTGGAGTTCTGACAAGAGGGAAGCCTGGATGTGGAAAATGGCAGATAGATAGATAGATAGATAGATAGATAGATAGATAGATAGATAGATAGATAGATAGATAGATAGATAGATAGATAGATAGATAGATAGATAGATAGATAGATAGATAGATAGATAGATAGATAGATAGATAGATAGATAGATAGATAGATAGATAGATAGATAGATAGATAGATAGATCACTATCACTATCCTCCCGTTGATCATCTATTTGCTTGAGCAGGCACCAGTTGTATCTCCATATGTCCTGTCTCATGCTAGTAGAGCCCAAGGGTATCTGCTCGTTCCAGGAACATAAATAGCCTCAAACCATTATATTAGGTCATGGGAAATGAACTAATATAATTGTTACTGATATTGGTATATCAAGTACAACACGGGCAGCTTGCCAGGCTTGCCATGTGATAGATAGATTAGATAGATAGATAGATAGATAGATAGATAGATAGATAGATAGATAGATAGATAGATAGATAGATAGATAGATAGATAGATAGATAGATAGATAGATAGAGATAGGTAGATAGATAGATAGATAGATAGATAGATAGATAGATAGATAGATAGATAGATAGATAGATAGATAGATAGATAGATAGATAGATAGATAGATAGATAGATTTATTCCATAGCATTTCATAGGCATTCTATGGAATGCTCAGGCTCTGTGCCTCTCAGCCTACAGATATCATCGTGGATCCGATGTGTGGAACTGGGGCCACACCGATAGATGTAATGATGCTCCCGCTTTCCCAGCGGCATGCGGCCTAGACCCGATGGGGACAGCAAACACAACCTGGTCGCGTCAGTGTTCTGGAAAGCTTGAAAGGAACCGTGCTAGGAAAGCATTACCCTGCCCTAAAGCGTTTGTGTTCAGAGCGTGTTTATCACAGTCCAGATCTGGGTCGGTTTTTTTAGTGCTGCTTGTTCCGTGAACTTCGGGAAGGCTGAGAGTTACAGACCCGTGAGTCAGTTTTCTGGAAGAGACAGACTTGGGAGATTTGAACGGAAAGATGAACGAAGGCATGAGTGTAAAATTATTATTATTATTATTATTAGTAGTAGTAGTAGTAGTAGTAGTAGTATTTTTACCAGCCTTTATTGATAAACCCGCACGGCAGAGCCTGGCAAGCTACCTTTGTCGTATTTGATATGCCAGATACCAGTAACAATTATAGACCTCATTCCCATGACCTGATGGAATGGTTTGAGGCTCTTTATGTTCCTGGAGCAAGCAGGTGCCCTTGGGCTCTACTTGCATGAGACAGGACGTATGGAGATGTTACTAGTGCCCGCTTGAGCAAATCGATGATGAACGGGAAGACAGAGATACAGTGATAGATTTATAGATTTAAAGCTGTATATGTCTATAAATCTATATAGCTTTCTCCCTTCTCTAATACATTGTGGCTTGCAATACATAAATTTAGGGATTATGATGTTTATATTACATCATAATGTATACATCATAATGTATGCTTACATTCAATGCTCAGTTCTAATCTGGTGTTACCGTTTCCAACACACTGGTCCCTTCTCTCTCTTAACTAACCTCTAACTCCCTCCTGTCAGTGGTTGGTAGATTCCAACCACTGACAAGTTGTCCTGGTCCATGTTTTACCTGGCCTTGGATATTAGTATCATACTATTTTTTTTAATATCCCACAAATGAATGCAGTCATTCTATATCTGTCCTTTTTCCGTCTGGCTAATTTCATTCAGCAGGATACTCTCCATGTCTATTCATTTATAGGCAAATTTCAGTAACCTCGTTTTTTCCTAACAGCTGCATAGTATTCCATTATGTAAGGGTTTTTAAAAAATTGTGTTGATCTCTGAAGTGTGTATTCCTTTATTTAGCTCAGTAATTATTCAAATTTTTTTGTAAATGCCTAGAGAGAGACAAAACAAGTAAAAACATAGAAGAAAAAAGATAAGAAAAGAAATGAGTTATTCTGGGCCAGAGCAATAACACAGCAGATGGGGTGTTTGTCTTTCACGCTGCAGACCTGGGTTCGATCGCCAGCATACCATATGGTCTCCCAAGCACTGCCAGGAGTAATTCATGAGTGCAAAACCAGTAGTAACCCCTGAGCATTGCCAGTGTGACCCCCCAAAAAGGCAAAAAAAACAGAATTCTGGTGCTGGAGCTGTAGTGCAACAGGTAGGGACAGGAGCAGTAGTACAGTGAGTAGGGCATTTACCTTGCATGTGGACTACCCAGTTTTGATCCCTGACATCCCATATGGACCTGGGAGCCTTCCAGTATGTTGAACCCTGCACCAGAAATAAGCCCCGACTGCCAGATATTATCCCCAAACAAAACAAAACGAGAGTTCCCTAGGTCATTGCATATTTGTATATTAAAGACTTCCAATGCTAGCAAGGTTCATATTACTGTCTGGATTTCATGTTCTGCTACTATTAAAGATAATCCAGTAGTGAAACCTTAAAACGTTTCCCTAGTAGGTCTTTTCTGTGCTCGCTGCTCTGTGTTTACACTTTGCAATTTCCTGGGGTACATGAAAAGATTTTTAAAACCCTAGTTACCAAAAAAAATTCTCACCACATTGTGCTCTGGCTTTTAGTGTGCCCAGTACTTGCCTCAGATCATTGTTTTGTTTGTCTTTCTATTACCTCATACCCTTATCATTTGTCTTTCAATGTTTTCAGGGAAACTTAGATGTCTTAACCCATCATGGATTTATTTATTTTTTTTTTTTTTTTTGCTTTTTTGGGTCACACCGGCGATGCTCAGGGGTTACTCCTGGCTCTGCACTCAGGAATTACTCCTGGCGGTGCTCGGGGGACCATATGGGATGCGGGGATCGAACCCAGGCCGGCACAGGCCGGCTGCGTGCAAAGGCAAATGCCCTACCGCTGGGCTATCGCTCCGGCCCCATCATGGATTATTTATATATGCAGGGTGTTTTTAAAAAAAAAAAAACTCTAGTCCACTGGTCTATTTATCGTTTTGCCAGAACTACATTGATATATTTACAGTATCATTGAATTGTGTGTGTGTTTTTTTTTTCTTATTGGGTCACACCTCGCAATGCTCAGGGGTTATTCCTGGCTCTGCACTCAGGAATTACTCCAGGCAGGGCTCAGGGGATCATATGGGATGACGGGAATCGAACAACCCAGGTCAGCCATGTGCAAGGCAAAAGCCCTCCCGCTGTGCTGTCACTCAGGCCCCATTGAAGTGTGTTTTGAATCAAATTATGAATCTTCAATTTTGTTAATTTTTTAAAATTGTTTTGGTTCTTCAGAATTTCTTAATGATTTCTTGTTTCTGGTCTTGTTTTTTCATTGCTGTACATCTTTGTGCTACATAATGAATAGTTTATTTTATTGTACAGATTGAAAGCATTTATATTTACTAAGAAGAAAAGTCAAGTATGTCAGTGACTGGTTTGAAGGGAAACTGTGATTATATTTTATCTCTTCTCATGTCTTTATCTCAAACCCAATCTGGTATTAGATTTATTCATTGCTTTTGCACTTAGAAAAACACAGAAGATGCTGGAGTTAGAGTTGGGGGAAATGCGGTGAAGAAGAGTCATGAAGATTCTTCTGTCCAACACTCTACATCTATACATCATCCTTTCCAGTCCTGCTTAGGTCTCTTTCTGGAAGTCAGTACAAAATGCAGTATCGGGACCACAGTAGTAGTAGTACAGTGGGTAGGGCGTTTGTCTTACACACTTCTGACACGGGTTCGATCCCGGCATCCATATGGTCCCCCAAGCACCACCTGGAGTGATTCCTGAGTATAGAATCACTAGTAACCCCTGAGCATCACTGAGTGTGACCCCAAAAAGAAAAATAATAAATAAAATACAGTATCACTAGTGTTCTGGAGGAGATAGTATCTCTGAAATCATGTACATGTACCTGGGCAGAAGCAACATTCAAATAATTGCTTCACAGTGCAATGTTAGAATCCCCTCCTTCCTCTGATGCTTCTGCCTTCTAAAGTGCTGGCAAGAGACCTCAAGACACACAGGACTATGTGCCAGACAGGGTTCCTATTCAGAGTATGCTGCTGCTGCTGCTTTTTTTTTTTAATTGAATCACTGTGAGGTAGACCATTACAAAGCTGTTCATGATTGGATTTCAGTGTTGCAACACCCATCCTGCCACCAGTGAGTGCACGTTTCCCAACACCATTGTCCCCAGTTCTCTCTCTCTCTCTCTCTCTCTCTCTCTCTCTCTCTCTCTCTCTCTCTCTCTCTTCTCTTTCTCTCTTCTCTTCTTTCTCTCCTCTCTCTCTCTTCTCCTTTCTTCTCTCTTCTCCTTTCTTCTCTCTCTCCTCTCTCTCTCCTCTGTGACTTTCTCTCTCTCCCCCCTCTCCCTTTTACACATTGTGGTTTTGTGCTGCCCCTTCTGCTTAGAACAGCTCCCTTCAGGGACACAGCCCATGTAGTTTGGGAACAGCAGAGGGAAGGCTCCAGTGGAAGCAGGTGGAATTGCTGACTTTCTTTGGGTTCTTTGTATAATTAGAACTTGGAAGTCATATAATCTAATTGATATGATTGCGCCATTTTTTCTACCTTCGGATATAAAACAGTGTCCACTGATGTCATCATATGAAAGATGAAGAAACTGCATTTTTCCAATTTCCCCACCAGGGTGTTCTTTAAATTTGGTGATATTTTCTCATTTTGTTATGATAGTACTGCCACAACATTGACTAAGAATCGTTCAGGGGCCAGAGAGAATGAGGTACTTCCCTTACATGTGGCTGGCACTACTTCAATTCCCAGCTTTACATAAGATCTGAGTACAGCCTGCAGCAGTCCTTTACACAGAGACAAGAATAGCTTCCAAGCACCTTCAGGTGTGGCCCAAACCCCCAACTTCCCCACCACTACCACCAAAACAAAAATGGTAACATTCTGGATTTGTCTGTGAGAGATCTATGTAATAATGCAATTTGAGTGAGTACTCTACCATGGGGATTTTGCCAACTGACTGTAAAATGTTAACAGAAATTATTTGAAGCCTCTCCTCATCAGGCAGTTTATTTCAGAGAGTAAGTTGCCTCAGACTGACTCTTTGTTGAGAATATTTCCAATGTTTTTGTATTTATTCTCATATGAACACACATCTTTAGGATTGGATTTTGAAACATTTTTTGTTGGTTCAGATGGGCCAGATTTTTTTTACCTTTTTAAAATGCTATGACTTTCAACAAAAAAAAAAAAAAGGATTTTCATATCTTGTTTCTGATAAAATACTAGTGGGACCAAAGAGATAATATATGGGTAGGGCACCTTATCGCTTTTTTTGGCTGATCCAATTTCAATCCCAGGCATCCCTTATGGTTCCCTGAGCAACGCCAGGAGTGATTCCTGAGTGTAAAGCCAGGAATAAACCCTGAGCATCACTGGGTCTGGCTTAAAAAAAAAAAAAAAACTTAAAATAGAGTAACATTTACGTTTTAAGTATAAGCTCTGTTCATGAGTCTGTATACCAATTTTTAAGTAATTCTGTTTGGCAAGATTTTTTAAACAGTTATGCAGGAGAGAGAATCTTCACTAAAAATGTATTGTTTTTTTTTTTTTGAGTCACACCCAGTGATGCTCAGGGGTTACTCCTGGATATGCCCCTCAGAAATTACTCCTGACAATGCTCAGGGTACCATATGGGATGCCAGGGATTGAACTCAGGTCAGCTATGTGCAAGGCAAACACCGCTGTACTTTTGTTCTAATCCTGTTCTTACACATAAAAGATATATTCCTATTGACGTTTTTACCAAAACAACTTGATTAGGTATAAAACTTCTTCCTCAGTTTAAAGCTGTCCTTTATTTAAAAAAAAAAAAAAAACCTTGAATTCTTATCTCTAAAACCTTCAAGTTTATTTTCTGAGAGAATGTCTCATTATCCAATCACTTGATCCCGTTATTCATCGATTTGCTCGAGCGGGTGCCAGTAACATTTCCCATTATCCAATGGTCTCAATTTCTGGTGAGGGTGGGCCAAGCAGCACCTACCTCTGAAGGTATAGGGACCACTCCCAGCGAAATATGGTTCAGTGTTAGGACCTGAAGATGTTTCTCAGACCCTGTGTTGCTTATAGAGAAGTCCAGCGCTATACCCAGCCATGCTGGTGTAGAGATGCATGCAGTACCAGAAATTGAATATGGGTTATGGGTCTCACATATGCAAAGTTGTGTCCTTGGGCCAGAGAGATTGAATACAAACGGGTAAGGCTCTTACATGTGGCCAACCCAGATTCCACCTCCAGCCCCACATATAGTACCCTGAACACTGCCAAGTATGATCCAGGAGGGACTGGAAGGAGGGCAGTTGCCTTGCTCTTGGGTGACCTGAGTTCAATTCATGGCACCCCGCATGGTTCCCTGAGCCTACCAGGAGCAATTCCTGAATACAGAGCCAAAGAAAGCCCCAAGTACAGCTGCGTGTGGCCCAAAAAATCAGGGAAAAGAAAAAGTGATCCCTAATATGTGTCAGAAGTAAACCCTGAGCACCACCTCATATGGTCCCAAAATAACCAAAATACATGTCCTGACTCCCCAACCCCATTCTCCATATTTTGAAGTCAAATCCACCTGCCCTATTGTCCACTCATTGGTATGATTCAGTGATTTGTTATGGGGCCATACCCTGCTGTAGTGTGGATCTCAAGAAACCATGCCATGCTGGAGATTGAATTTAGTTCCTGCCTGTGATACAACCCTTTGAGCTCTTTCCTTACATAAGCCAAGAGGTAAGATATTTGAGAGAATGTAGTAGAGAAAAAGAAGAAACAACCCCTTCCAAACCATAATTTTTGGTTTTTGTTTGGGGCCATACCTGGCTGTGCTTGGAGCTTGCTCGGAAGACCACCAGAGCATATGTATAGTACCAGGGATCTAAACAAGGTTGATCATGTGCAGGGCAAGTGCCTTAACCCTTGTACTTAATATCTGGCCCTGGACCATAGTTTTAGCCTGACAGGAAATCCTTTGGAATGCCTGTCTTATAGAACTACACCCTCCAGAAGCCTTTTGATCTCTTTTTACCCTGTTTTTTGTATATGTTAATATGACTTTAGCTCTTTTTTTCTTTTTGCTCTCCCATTAATCCTTTGATGTTATCTGGGAAACTTGACTATTCTCCTAATTTCTTGACTTCAGTCATGACCAGCGCTTACATTAACATTTTAAGCAGCCAATCTCATGACCATGCTTTCAGTGTTTGCCTCATTCAGAGTTATTCCATCTTGTTCTACTCATTTCTGTACCAAAAGAATTCTCTGACAGCCTATTATGCTGTCACAATGTATAATTTCCTAAGGCAGACTTTTTCATAGTTATCTGCCATACTTGCAGAAATAGAAGACCAACTCTGATTTTTTGAGCGTGAATAATAGATTTATCATCAAATTACTCATTCCTGTACCAAAAGAATTTTATGAAGACCTATTATTCATTCATTTATAATATTCTAAGGAGAGTTTTGTTTTCATAGTTTTCTACCATCACGATCATGATCTTCCCGTTGATCATCTATTTGCTAGAGCGGGCACCAGTAATATCTCCATATGTCCTGTCTCATGCCAGTAGAGCCAGGGGCATCGGCTTGCTACAGGAACATAAAGAGCCTCAAACCATTATATTAGGTCATGGGAATGACCTAATATAATTGTTACTGGAATTTGGCATATCAAATACAACACAGGGAGCTTGCCAGGCTTGCTGAGCTGGAGGCAAACTCTTTTAAACACCTCCAAATAAAGCATTCATTGATGAACCGCTCGGCCGCGTGAGCCGGGCTGTGATGGGCTGGTCTGCTGAGTGGAGTTCAAACAAGAGGGAAGTCCAAATGTGGAAAATGGCGGCGCCCGTGGAGTGAGGGTGGTGGTCTGGCTTGTTGTGAGGCTCTGCCGAGGTGGTGGGCCAGGCCTAGAACCCGACATGCCTCCCGACTGCCTCATGAACAGCTGGGCACAGGGAGAGCAAGGAACAGCTCTGCCCCATGTCTGAGTCTTGGACCAGCATACCTGGGCCAGATTGAGGGAAATAAACTGCTGCAGGGTGGGTGTCGATGATCTGGGCTGTGATGGGCTGGTCTGCTGGGTGGAGTTCTGACGAGAGGGAAGTCCAAATGTGGAAAATGGTGGCGCCCGTGGAGTGAGGGGGTGGTCTGCCGTGGAGTGAGGAGGGTTTCTACCATACTTAACAAATTAAAGACCAGCACTGATGTTTTCGAAGGTGAATAATAGAGCCATCACCTGGGTTTCTACTTTTGTAAGCTTTAATCTTGTTTCTAGAAATTAAATCTGTGTAAAAACGTTTATTCTGCAAATTGTGTCTCCCTTTACTGCTTTTTTTTTTTTTTTTTTTTTTTTTTTTTTTGCTTTTTGGGTCACACCCGGCAATGCTCAGGGGTTACCTCCTGGCTCTGCACTCAGGAATCACTCCTGGCAGTGCTCGGGGACCATATGGGATGCCGGGGATTGAACCCGGGCCTGCATGGGCCGGCCGCGTGCAAAGCAGACGCCCTACCCGCCTGCTGGGCTATCGTTCCGGCCCCTACTGCTTTTTTTTTTTCAAATTGAAACTTCTATTGCCAGATTGATCTGCACATATCTAAAAAGCTTTTCACACACTTTCCTTTGAAACTATATTTCTGTTTTCACTCTGTCTTATCAATGTGTATCTCTTGTCTTGAGTGGTTATAAATGAGTTAGCCTAGATGAAAAGCATTTCTTGGCAGGCACAGAGCTGGCAAAAGGTCAGCAATTTCTACATGGTGAATATGATGGTATTTGGACATGTTTTCATTTTTTATTAAAAAGGTTTTATATACATGTTTTGCTTACACTTAAGTGATTTTTAATAATTTTTTATGGAGATGTCTATAATAGGAATAAAACAAAACGTTTGCATGTAGTGTCTTCAAGTTCTGTACAAGTAAAGTTTACATCATGGTTACTGGTAAATTAAGTTGACTTGTAATCACTTTAGGTGTAAGCTCCATTGCAGAGAACTGATTGGACTGACTCCGATATATTTAGTATGTTTAGCTCATTAGAAGTATGTCTGAGACTCTCATGATGAAGCACAGTGGACTATAGTGATTTACCAACAGCATCTGTAGATGAATTCAGCTGGTGGTGGGCCTTCACCACAATTGAACAAAGTGCAGACCTGTGTGATTTTATGATTCTTGGTAGTTTATATTTGGTTATAATCATAGAGTGCTACATAATGTAGCATTCAGTGCTCACATTTTTCTTAGGATACTGAATTTTGCGTAAGGTTCTTCCCAATTTCTTTCACATTTATACATAGTAAACAGTTATAGACATGTTTTAACTGATACCAGTAAGCCTGGCAAGAAGCCAGAACAAACCACACATCATGCAGTAGTCATTCTCAACATCCAGACTCCGTAGTTCCTCAGAGCTCCATCCAAGATAAAACCTGATCTTCCCCCTTTAAGTTTCATCAGCAAATGCTCGGGTTGAGAGCCTTCTACTGAGACTGTACCACCTGCACGGTAAAGCCTGGCAAGCTACTGTGTTTTATTTACTTTTTATGCCAAAGACTAGTAACTATTATGGATCTCAGTTCCATAACCTGAAGAATGGTTTCGGGCTCCTCCTGTCCCTGTAGCAAGTAGATGCCCTTGGGTTGCACTTGCTTGTGACAGGACTAATGGAGATGTTACTGGTGCCCATTCGAGCAAATCGATGAACAATGGGAAGACAGTGTCTATACTTTATGAAAATGATTCTATTAGTCAACTTCCTCCCCCCCTTGGTTTGGTTTGGTTTTGGGACCACACCCAGCAATGCTCAGAGATTACTTCTGGCTCTGCAATCAAGAATTACTCCTAGTGGTGCTCAGGGGACATACAGAATGCTGGGAATCAAACCCAGGTCAGCCATATGCAAGACAGATACCTTACCAACAGCACTATCGCTCCGCCCAATTTGATTAATATATGACCAGAAAACATATAAGTACTTTTCTCAAATACGGCTTTATAGTCCACATTTTTCAGTTGCACACATGAATAAACTTTCGCAACTTCCTTGAGACCTTTCATATACCATAAAATTTATCCAATAAAATTGGTTTTTAGTACACTTAAGAGATTGTTCAACTATCCTCTTGATCCTGTTTTAAAACATTTTTACCATTCCTCTGCTCTAAAATACTACACATGATACCAGTCGCGCCTTATTTTCCCTAGCTTCTCACTTCTGGCCCGGTTCCAGCAAATTGTCCTTGTGGATTTACATACCCTAAACTTTTCATATAAATGAAAGTGTGTCAGATAGTGTGTATCTGCGTGTATGTGACTGGTTTTCATTTCACATTGTTTAGATTCATACCTACATTGTAAAATACGTTTCATTTTTTATTTTTTTCGCCTTTTTGGGTCACACCTGGCAATGCTCAGGTGTTACTCCTGGTTCTGCACTCAACTCTCCCAGCAGTGCTAGGGGGACCATATGAGATGCCAAGGATCAGAACCAGGTCATTCGTGTTCAAGGCAAACGCTCTACCCACTGTACTACAGCTCTGGCCTCTCTATTCCTTTTTTTATTTTTTTTTTTTTTTTTTTTGCTTTTTTTTTTTTGGGTCACACCCAGCAATGCTCAGGGGTTTCTCCTGGCTCTGCACTCAGGAATCACTCCTGGCGGTGCTTGGGGGACCATATGGGATGCCGGGGATCGAACCCAGGCCAGCCCAGGCCGGCGTGCAAGGCAAACGCCCTACCCGCTGGGCTATCGCTCCGGCCCCACTATTCCTTTTTTTAATGAGTAAATTACATATTATGACTATAGCACATTTTATTTACTCATTCTCCGAGTAAATGGACATTTCGATCTTTTTTTCATCTTTTGGGGTGGTCAATCATAATAATGCTGTGAGTACATGTACTTTTTTTATGAACTTTAACTTTGCATTGTATTTTCTCGTATTCCCATTTCTGCTCTCCAGTGACACTGAAAATGGGTCTAATCTTTGATTTCTCAGGTCCCTACTTCCTCCAAGTATTTTCTCAGGAGGAACTGGAGATCTCCGGGTTCTACAGGGAAGGAAGATGCTTGCTTTGAATGGTGCCAACCTGGGTTTGCTCTCTTAGCACCCTTGTGGCCCCTCAGCCCCACCAGGAGTGATCCCTTAGCACAGAGCCTGGAGCCCTGAGCACCAATGAATGTGGCCCAAAAACAAACCTATGTGCCATGTTCTCAAGAGTAAATAAGAACTGTTAAAATGCAAGATTAAAAAATTTCAGGATTGAGCTGGAGCTATAGTACAGCGGGTAGGGCATTTACCTTGCAAGCAGCCAACCCAGGTTCGATCTTCAGCATCCCATATGGTACCCTGAGCCCCGCCAGAAGTAATTCCTTAGTGCAGAGCAGGGAGTAACCCCTGAGCCTCGCTGGGTGTGACCCAAAAAGCCAAATAAAGAAATTCACGATTAAAAAATTCAAGTAGATGTGAAATATTCCTCACTTTTTTTTTTACCTTTTTACTTTTGTATTTCAGGCCATACCTGGCTATGCTCAGGGTATCTTGTGGGGGAGGGGTGGATGGGACTTTATAACTCCCTACCACACCTTACCCTAATGCCCTACCCCACTGTACTATTTCTGGCCCCCACATGAATTGCCATTTTCTAAATTAAGTTATTCTTGGTCTGTTAAGTTTGTCAGCACCCTGCTTTTGAAATAGGGTCACTTTGAAGTAAGCGTCTTGTGCTTCAGATGATGAAAGCACATTGATAACACATTGCTCTCCTTTGCATTTTATATATACAATTGAGTTACTTTGGTAAATTTATCCCCTCCCCACATCCTTTTTTTAAGGTCTTTAGCTTTGTGTTTGTAAAGGTAGAAGGGAGCCTCTAGCAAACATCACTCTTCAGGCTTTCAGGAAGGGAGTCTCTACTTTATTCTCACCTTCTCTCCTGGACTTGAATTGCTTTAACCATCAGACAACTTGTAATCTGCCTTCTGCTTCTTGGAATAGTTTATGTAAATGCAATAAAATGTCTTTTTCATCTTGTTTCTTTTCAAGGTTCATCCATATTGTAATATATGTATCAGTTCATTTTATTATGTATTTTGGAGTATATATGTATGTATTTTAGTTTTGGAGCCACACCTGCTGAGCTCTGTACATGACCCCTAACTTTATTTTGACAGTTTTCTGTCATCCCTGAATATTTTTCCATCAACCTCAATCTGTGAACTTGCCCTTCATTGCTTTCTTGCTTCAACATAACAGAGTTCTCTTGAGTTCTTTCTTTCTTGCAGTAATTTGTTCATTCAGAACTTCTTAGGGCATTCTTTGTCATTTCACCTCATTTACATTTCCAAGTTTGGTTTTATTGGGAGTATTCTAATACTTAACACTTTAGTTCTCACTTCTTTCATCAGACTTTATGCAGGTTTCATATCAGGTTTCATATTAGGTTTCATATCAGAGTATGCTACCTGCACGGCAGAGCCTGGCAAGCTACCCGTGTCGTATTTGATATGCCAGATACCAGTAACAAGTATAGACCTCATTCCCGTGACCTGATGGAATGGTTTGAGGCTCTTTATGTTCCTGGAGCAAGCAGGTGCCCTTGGGCTCTACTTGCATGAGACAGGACATATGGAGATGTTACTGGTGCCCGCTGAGCCAATCGATGATGAACGGGAAGACAGTGATACAGTGATACATATCTGTTTTCCTGGAAGATCTGCCAGGCTAACATCTGTCCTCTTCAGTTTTTTCAAGTCCTCAGAACAGTCCTTTGTCTTCCCTAGAGTTTTGTTTTGTTTTTCTTTATGAGCATTCTCCTTTATTTCATACATTTATCACACATTATCGCAATGAAATGGCAATTTCATCTCAACTGTTTGTATGAAAAGGGTTCCTGATGACTCTTATGCTTTTTTACTCTATGTGTCTAACTTTGCCATTGATTATAGGTTAATGATAACTGTGTCTTATTTTTTCAGGTTGCAAGCCATCTGGTTCCTTCTGATTCTATTTCATCTTCTGCCAGTAGTTTCTGGAGCTCAAGCTCTGTATTTTACAATAAGCAAGATGTCCAAATGTTACACAAGGGCATACAAGCAGGTAAATTACTGAAGCATTTCTACTAACAAAAAAAAAATCCTTAAGTATAGAAGGTACTTAATCTTAATCATGGTTTATTAAATGAAGATTAGAAGTGTAAGAAAATTTCATTTTCTCATTTAATGGGGGAAAAAATGGTTGTGGCAAGTATGAAAAGATTCCAGTCTATTCTAGTGGGAGTATATGTTGGGAATACATCCTCAGTGACATGCAGTTTACCAATTTCTATCAAAATTACTTTGGTCTGATACTTTAAGAATTTAGTTTATTTGTGCATAATTGGAAAATGATAAGTATACAGAATTGGCAACTATTATTAATATTATTTATTATAGTAGAAAATTGAAATCAGGGACCAGAGTGATAGCACAGTGGTTAGGGCATTTGCCTTGCATGCAGCCGACCTGGGTTCGATCCTCAGCATCCCACATGGTCCCCTGAGCACCACCAGGAGTAATTCCTGAGCGAAGAGCCAGGAGTAACCCCTGAGTGTCGCCAGGTGTCGCCCAAAAAATAAAAAAAAAAAGAAAAGAAAATTGAAATCCACTTAGAATCTGTCAAGCCAAATGATGAAATAAATTCTGTATATCCAATTAATGAAATCATACCTAGTAGGATGAGGGAAGCTCCATAACACAGACTGATGTCTAAGATGTGTAACTAAAAAGGAAAAGCAAGATGCAAAACAGTATCTAATCTTCTATTGCATATACTTGGAAAATAAGAAAAATAATGACTTGACTATAAAAAAATACTCTCTGGAATCATAAGTTATAAATTGAGCAAATGGATATCTGGAATGGGTCTTTTTTACTTCATACCTTTTTATATTTTTATTTTAATAAACTAAACTCACATCACCCCCATGTATTATTCCCCTCAAGTCTTGTCTTCATATTTTTCAGCCTCTTTCGTATCCTGATAATTTAAGCATAAAAACATTTACTCTTTATCTCATCTGTGATCAGCACTGAAATTCCTTACCCATTGAATTCATTTTAGTAGTTCTTTCCCTCCAGCATCTCAACTGAGTTAGAAATAAAGGCCCCAGGATAGCACAGCAGATAAGACATTTGCCTTACATGACCCAGGTTCCATTCCTGCAATCCCATATAGTCCCTTGAGCTCTGCCAGGGGTTATTTCTGAGAGAAGAGCCAGGAGTACCCTGAACATCACCAGGTGTGACCCAAAAAGCAGAAGGAAGGAAGGAAGGAAGGAAGGAAGGAAGGAAGGAAGGGAGGAGGAGGGAGGGAGGGAGGGAGGGAGGGAGGGAGAGAGGGAGGGAAGGAAGGGAGGGCCCCATTTTATTCTCCTCTCTTCTTCTTCAGCTTTGTTCTTCAGCTCTCTCCCTTTCCTCTGTTGCTCTCTGTCCCTTCATCCTGGATGCTTTTTGAGTATTAAAAAATATGAAAAGTGAGGGGCCGGAGCAATAGCCCAGCGGCTAAGGCGTTTGCCTTGCACGTGGGTTCGATCCCTGGCATCCCATATGGCCCCCTGAGCACCGCCAGGAGTAATTTCTGAGTGCAGAGCCAGGAGAAACCCCTGGATAATTGCCAGGTGTGACCCAAAAAGCAAAAAAAAAAAAAAAGGTGGAACAGAAATAGACCAGATTAGTCCATAACAAACCAGAGGAAAAAAGTCATGAGCATTAAAAAATATGAAAAGTGGAACAGAAATAGACCAGATTAGCCCATAACAAACCGGGGGGGGGAATCATGATTTTTATCAACACCATTGCCAGATATGGGCTGCTATTGTTAATATAATTGGTGCCAGCTGAGGGAGCAGGCATGGGGATGGGGGATGGTGGGAAATGAGTGTCTTTGGTGGTGGGATTTGTGTTGGATGATGAAATATTAAATAAATTTGGGGCTGGAGCGATGGCCCAGCAGGTAGGGTGTTTGCCTTGCACGCAGCCAGCCTGTGCCAGCCCGGGTTCAATCCCCGGCATCCCATTTGGTTCCCGAGCACTGCCAGGAGTAATTCCTGAGTGCAGAGCCAGGAGAAACCCCTGAGCATTGCCGGGTGTGACCCAAAAAGAAAAAAAAGAAATATTAAATAAAAAATTTTTAGAGTATGGAAAGTGGGTCTGGAGCAATAGCACAGCGGGTTTGGTGGTTTGCCTTGCACATGACTGACCTGGGTTCAATCCCGGGTATCCATATGCTCTCCCGAGCACTGCCAGGTAATCCAGTAATTCTTGAGTGCAGAGCCAGGAGTAACCTTTGAGCATCGCTGGGTATGATCCACAAAGCAAAAACATTTAAATACAGGCAAAAGATACACTTGATAAGCTCTAAATATATGTATTACAATCCACAATATGTAAGAGAAGGAAGGGAGAAAGAGAGAGAGAGAAAAGAGAACCTGCCACGGAGGCAGGCTAGGGTATGGGGAGAGAATCAGGGACATTGGTGGTGGGAAATGGGCACCGGTGGAGGGATGGGTGCCGGAACACTGTAAACCCAAACATGAACATTTTTGTAATTGCTAAATAAAATAAAATAATTTTTAAAAAAAGTATGAAAAGTATCCATGTAATGACTTGAAAAACTCAAGGTTAGTCCCAGAAACACCTGTGATCTTTCCCTCAGGTAACCTGGAGATTGTGCATGGCGTCAAAGAACACACTCGCGATGTGGGTTTGACTTTCCCAACTCCAACTTCTAGCAAGGGTAAATCAGAAGAGGATAATGGTGTTGCTTCTTTGTCAGCAGAGAAAAGATTCCTTGCCAGTTATTGCAGAAACAAAAAGTCAAGGAAGAACAAGCCGATTTGCTATGAAGGTTAGTTTCTAGTTCCCAAGTTCTGAAGTGGTAGAAAAAGCAGTGAATCACACAGTGCTGAGATATTTGATACTATCTCCCCCCAGAAAATCTTGTCAAATTTTCAGAGTTTCTCGCACCACAATCCCAGACACATACCTGTATGAGATCAAGCAGACTCCTGGGCAACCTGGTAGCTTCTAATACCTGAATCCCTTGAATATTTACATTATTCATGTGTAGCTAATGAGACAATTTGGGTTATGAAAGCAAAAAATTACTTTTATTTTTAAAAAATATTTCCCATAGGAATTTCGTGGTTTATTCCTCTGGAAAATGTGAAGGCTGGTCCTAGGAAGGAAAACCTGCCCATAGTTTATGGTCCTGGTATCTCCTGGTTTGCACCAATTACCAACACGAAACCCTGGAGGGAACCACTACGAGAACAGAACCAGCAGGGACAGGGTATGGACAGCCACAAGCCACTGGCAGGGCCACCAAGGCCATTTGTGAAAGCAACTCTACAGGTACGATGATGACTTTATTTTAACCTTGGGGTTAAAGAGAAAGGAGGGACATCTACCAAGAAGTTAAATTTGTGACTTGTCTTCCTGATGTCCAGACACAGGACCCTCATTTCTAGCACTTCCACAGTATGACTGTTCCGGCATCGTTAATCAGAGGCTGACTTTCTAATATTAACTGTTCCCAAAAATGCCTCTCTTTTTAAAATGTGACGCCGCTCATTTGGTTTATAGGTAAACTGCCCTGCAGCCTTTTATTTGTTCCTATACCTTGCACACCTCCTGTTCCTGCGTAATAGTGTTTTACCAGTGTTAATACCAGGTTTCATCCTTATATGTGCTTTGAAAGCTAAAATAAATGTTGTTTGATAATGTATTTGAAGAGAGATTTACAGCAGCACAGTTTGCCGAGCTCCATTCCATGCTTCTTTGGGGAGCCATAAAAGCCACATTCTTAGTGGCTTATTCTAAAAGTATTTCTTTGATCCCTTTGATTTCCTACTGGAGTTCTCCCCCACAGGGAGTTATTAGATTGTGCTTTAGTTCTAGACATTTTCTGTGCTTTAGAAACAGACTCTCTAAACATGTTGGGCAGGTGCTGTGTTTCTTAGACTTTGGAGGACAGCATCATTAATAGAAGGTTGTGCTTTTTGTCCTCAGGAATCACTTCAGCTTCATAGACCTGACTTCATTTCCAGATCTGGGGAGCGGGTAAAGCGCCTGAAGTTAATAGTTGAAGAAAGGAAGCTGCAGAATGTCTTGCAGGGTGAGAGGAAAGCTCTTCAACACTGTGAGGGACTGCCAGAGCTACCAGGACCCCTTGCACGTGTTCTCTAAGAGAGGTATGGTCTGCTTGGTCGCTGAGTAGAGAGGGAAAGGTCTGGTCCATGCTAGGGAGCACTGCTCAGTGTGAGGCCAGTTACATGAACAGAAAGTGGCGTCTTCAGTTTCTGAGACTCAAATCTCCCCAGATAGCAGTATCCACCCAGGTTCTCAGCTTAGTTATACTGATAAACCCAGTTATTCTTGTCTTACCGCTGCATCTCAAAAAATATGAGTAGCTAAAGGCCGGAGTGATAGCACAGCAGGTAGGGCATTAGCCTTGCATGCCACCGAACCGGGTTCGATCCCCAGCATCCCATGTGGTCCCTCGAGCGCAGCCAGGGTAATTCCTGAGCAAAGAGCCAGGAAGTAACCACTGAGTGTCGCGGGTGTGACCCAAAAAATATATATATATATATATATATATATATATATATATATATATATATACATATATATGAGTATCTAATAGCAATGCTGCAATGCTGTTTTTATAAGTAATTGTATTTGTGATTAAGTTAATTCCAAAAGTATATTGTATATTGTGTTCCTTTAAAGGTGGGGCTGATTACGGGTTGGGGCAATAATAGTACAACATTTGTTGGCCTGGGTTCAATCCTCAGCCCACCCATAGAGTTCTGCAGGCCACTAGGAGTGATCACTGTCTGCAGAACCAGGAGTCAGCTTTGAGCACCACTGGGTATGACTCAGAAACACAAACAAAAGATGGAGCTAATTCTAGTCCGGCCTACCTCATAAGGTAGGAATAATGACAATAACAAATATTCATTTGCCAAGCCAAGTAAGTCAGAAGGAAGAAAAAATACTGGATGATTTCTTCTCTCTGTGTTGTACAACAATATAAAATTGATGAACAAGCAGCAAAAGGGCAAACCAGTGGACAGATAATAAAACTAATATCTGAGCAGAAGGGGGTGAATCGTGAGAATTATTGAGATGTGAAAAGTAATTAATCCTCAGAGAAGTTCATCTCATTACCAGAGATGATTGTGTTAGGGTTGGGGTACTTTTGTACTGATTTGAAACTGCTCTCTGGTCTGTTAGTTACCAGAGTAACGCTGCCCAAGACAACACACTCATTAACAAACTGAACTCTGAAGCCATGTGGCCTGACTCTAGACCCAGTGCTCTTCACCATTAAGTAAGATCTCAATAACATTGCATGGAAGATTTGGAAACTGTTAGTTGCCACCTGCTGTTTTTATAACATTACCTATGAACAGGTCATTTATGTTGATTCAAAACCATCTCATCTGTGTCATGGGCTGTTGTATCTTTGGGAGCATTGGTTTGCTGTCACTCTTTCCATAATCTTGGCCATATTCAATACCTAGCACTTTGCATACAGTGAGATGACAAGTACTAGAGTGTTTTTCTGTAGTGTGTCTTGAGCAATAGAGCAAAATCCTTTCCTTATTTAGTTACTATCACTGAAAACGCTTTGTTTACTTGCCTAGGTTTCGTGCCTGCCAAGACAAACGGGGCTATTGGAAAGAAAGAAATGATACTAAGGTCTAAAAGGTAAGGCCAAAAGAATAAGACTAGTTATAAGAAGATACATAAGGAGAAAAAGCGCCTGGAGAAAAAGCATCATGGTCAAATTAAAATGAGAGGAAATTGGTTATAAAGGTAGATTTTCACTGATAGTACTAAAAAAAAGAGAAAAGAAAATTAACAGATTATGGTCTACTGATTCATAACAAAATATTCAAAGAATCTTCACTAATTTGCTTGTGTTAGTAGGGCTTATCTTTATTGGGAACTAAATATAAATAATTATCTTGAAATAAATATTCTGAGCCTTTTATGGGAGCAATCCCATTTCTAGGAATGTATCTGGTAGTATAATAAATAATGAAATACTCTCTGAGACACATTAAGCTTTAAAAAATTCAGCTTTTAGAAGCATGCATACAAATATGCACTCTAACGCCTTGCATTACCTCTCTCACCCAGATACAGTTTCTTAAATACAGCTGCATAATGAAATCTGAAACTTAGCTTCTATTTTAGAGTTGGGCTACTTTTTTAAAACTGCAGCATGAGGGCATCATGGAAATGTGTGTGTCTGCACATGTGAGCATGCATGGACATATGCATGCATGAGAGGTGTGTATGAGCATGGGTGTGTGCATGTGTTTGTGCCCGTGTGGCCTCTTCAAGGCCAAGCCGAAAGGAACTGGGAGGATGGCCATGGGCAACTCGGGCATCAGGCTCAGAAGGGATTTCCATTGCTCGAGTTGACTCTTTTAAAAAGGGTTTTAAAACCTTTCATATAAAAGGTCTATATAAATATTCTTTTTTATATATATAAATATTCTTATGTAAATAGAATATCTCTGGAAGGGAGCTGGAAAGATAGTACAAAGGGCACTTGCCTTGCAGACAGCTGACTTGGGTTCAATCCCTAAATGGTGCCCCAGAAAAGAGAGCCAGGAATAAGCCCTGAGCACCTTCAGATGTGACCCAAAAACCAAAATTGTGTGTGTGTGTGTGTGTGTGTGTGTGTGTGTGTAAGGATACCCACAAAACTGGTAAAAATTACTGCCTTAGAGAAGAACTGAATAGACTAGGGTAGAAAGTTAATTAGCAACATATGTTGCTCATGAGAATGCCATAGAAGTTACCTTCTAAAAATTATAGATTTCGGGGTGAGAGTAATAGTACTGCAGGGTAGGTGTTTGCCTTGCATGCGCCAACCTGGGTTCTATCCTTGACGTCCCATATAGTCCCTCGAGCACTGCCAGGAATAATTCCTCAGTGAAGAGCCAGGAGTAATCCCTGAGCATTGCCAGGTGTGACCCAGAAAACAATAAATTAAATAATTTATTAGTAAGTGTAGAAGGTATAGTTTTAGAAGTTACCGTCTACCTCCTAGAGTTTCCTTTTAGGAGTTCCTTGCATATCTTTAGTAAAAACCATTGTGTCCAGAGTCTAACAATTGTAGCTTAGTATGAACATCTACTTTTCATTGTAAAGTCCAGGGTTCTGTCCCTGGCACCCAAAAAATAAAGTTCATGTAGTTGGCATACTCCTTGAAAGCAATTTATTGAGCTACACTGGCACGTGATAGGGTCAAATGGAAATGTTACTAGTGCCCACTCGAGGAAATCGATGAACAACGGGATCTAGTGATCTAGTGATCTTGTTTTTACTCTTCATTTAGTAGATTCTTTTTATATGTAACATTTAAAGGATGCTTTAATCAGTTGGTTCTCAAAGAAGTATGTGGTCTCTGAGAGTTGTTGATTCCTGTTCATATTTGCCAGATCAGAATGAACTTTAAAATAACACTGGGACATGTTGCCTTTTTCATAGTGTTAATATTTACAGAATGTTAATGTTTGCAAAAGTGAAGCAAAACTAACAAAGGGAAGGAATAAAACTGATACCTGAGTATTGTTAGACATAATGTCACCATAGTGTGGATCCACAGCTACTTACCTACCAAGGAATAGAAATCATGCATGAAGACACTCTGCTGCCACATCTAGATGCAAAAACTTCATTGATAGGGTTTCAGATTTTTACATTGCAGTTACATTTTAAGAATCTGAGTCTCAGAGCTTATTCCCATCTCTGTGCTCAGGAATTGCGTATAATTTGCTGGGGATAGAACCCCAGGTTGGCCAGAGTAGAGCAAGTACTCTACCCACTCTACTATCAGCCTCCCAACTAGAGTATTTCTATCAAACATCTAATAATACTCTTCCCTATTCAAAATTAGCGAGACACCCAATCTCTGAGTAGATGGAACCCAAAGTTTTGAAATGATTATGAGACCTTCTACAGCCCACCCCACTTTTACTCCCTTCTTACCCACTCTGTTCCTGTCATTCTTCTTCATGAAGTCTTGACTCTGTTCTTTTTTATTTTAGCATTTAACTTTTTTTAATCACCATGATTAACAAAGTTGTTCACAATACAGTTGTTTCAGGTAGTTGATATTCCAACAACAGTTCCCAACGCCAGTGTGCCCTTACCGCCACCAAAAGTCCCTAGTAGTTTCCCACCCACCCACCCCTAGCCTGTTCCCTTGGAAGGCACTAGTTAATCTGCTTTATATTGTTTATATCAACATATCGTCTATACAACATGGTGTTGCTACAGTCAAGAGCTTTTTACTGAGCTGTTATGTGCAAATTGGGACATGAGTGTTACTGCTTTCACTATTTCACTATAAGTTTAAATATTGAACTTGGTGGGCTTCTCGATTTTTTAACATCGTTGTTCACATTAATTTGTTACATACATTCATTATTCAACCCCAGTCCCACCACCATTGCAACTTCCCACCACCATTATCTTCAATCTTCCCAACCACCCCTAAGCCTACTGCTATAGTAGCAGACCCAGCAAGTTTATTTTATATTGCTTGTTAATAGATAATTTGCTAAAAATGTTCAAGAAATTTTTTTCTTGGAAGAAAGTTAGTAAAGATTGTTTGGTCTCCCATGGAGCCATTAAATCCTTGTATAAGAAATTACTAAAACAAAAAAAAAGGAAATTACTGATATGTTGTTACAGGATAGGTATTATGTGTATATATTTTGTTATTGGTTTCCTTCTACTTTACATCCAATTAAATGTGGTGTGCTACTTGGTAAATGAGTATTGTAGCTTTGATATGTCGCTCCAGGAATTCCAAAATCTTTAATGGGGTGATAAAGTTGAAGTAAATTTTTAAGTGGGTGGTTACTTTGGGGCCCAAAAAGCCTTGAGAGTAGTGGAGACTATGCCTCATAGTCTGGTAATCTCACTGCTTTCTGTTTTTCTCACCTAAGGATTTATGAGCAGCTTCCAGAAGTACAGAAAAAAGAGATGAAGAAAAGAGAAAATCAGAATATATGTCCTATCGTCTGCGAGCACAGCTTTATAAAAAGGTCAGTTTTTCCTTTGTTCAGATTGGGACTGACCAGGTTCATTTGGGGAAAAAATAATTTGAGAGAAATACATTTGATATGTTTGTATTATTCAAATTTAAGGATTTGATTTTTAAGGTTATGTTGCATCAGTGCCAATTCCAGTTCTAAAATTTGGAAGAAAAAGGAACCTGTGACTAAACTACAGCCCTAAAAATCCTAAAACAGTGCCTCCCTGTGTGAGGTTCTGGAGTCTGTCCCTAGCATATTAGATAGAAAAAATAAAATTGGATAGGGGTGGGCCAGATAACAAGAAAATAAAATATTGGGGGAGGAGGTTGTCTCGTACCCATCTGTGCTTACAGCTTACAGTGGTGCTCAGAAACATTATGCCAGGTTCAAGGCAAGTGCCTTATCCTGTGTTATCTCTGTGAAGAAATTCATTTTTAAAGGACTTTTTATGCATGCACTGGGTTGAAAAGGAACCTCTTACTTAGAAAATAGTTTTGATGTCATGGTGGAAATGTTCAGATCTGTTAGAATTGTTGAAGTTTGATTCTGTAGTCCCAGAACTTTTTAATAAATTGGAGGGGCTGGAGTGATAGTACTGTGGGTAGGGCACTACCCTAGTTTGTACTGTGGCCTTGTACACAGCCCACTCTGGTTCGATCCCCTGCATCCCATATGTTTCCCTGAAAATTGCCAGGAGTGATCCCTGAGCACAGTCAGGACTAAGCCCTGTGCTTTGCCATGTGTGCCCCCACGCAAACAAACAAAAAAATAATCATAAAAGAAATAAATTGGAAATTGTCTGAAAGTGTACACAGGTTAGCAACTTGCTCACTCAGAGCTTTGGAGCTGCCTCTATTTCTAGTCCCTAGCCCAAGTGGAATCAAGAGATGCTGCAGGTCCCAGAACCTCATGGACCACAGGACTTGCTATCAGTTAATCTCTTACTGTTCCTGCCTGTTAGGAACAATGACCATGTGTTTCATTTTTCTTGTTTCCTTCTCAACCCCCTCATTTCATCCCGGAGCACATAGAACTCCGGAGGCCAGGCTGATCTGGTGTGTTGCCGTCATAAGGCCAGGTCTTGCATTATGCTTTTATGTCTGTGAACTTAATGACAGTGTCAGCCTGTCAGCAATCGCAGCTTGCTTTATCTGTACAAAGATAAAAGATAGTGAAGGGCTGAGGACAGAGCTCACAGAGGCAAAGTACCTGCCTATTATGCATGGGGTCCTGGGTTTGTTTCTTCACACCACATGATCTCTACACTGCCAGGAATAGCCCTTGAGGCCCCAAGTACTGCTGGGAAGAACACCCCCCCCAAAAAATTTAAAAGCAAATAAAAATAATAGGAATTATAAAATTTCCAGAATTGGAGGACATTTGTCAGAGAACGCTGGGTTCCCGACAAAATCCAGGAGCAAATACAGGAATCTCGATGGAACCTCCACTTGTGGGAGAACGCTGGTTTCCCGGACAAAATCAGGAAGCATGGACAGGGATCCCCTTC
Source organism: Cryptotis parvus (assembly GCA_021461705.1). Classification (NCBI taxonomy): domain Eukaryota; kingdom Metazoa; phylum Chordata; class Mammalia; order Eulipotyphla; family Soricidae; genus Cryptotis; species Cryptotis parvus. Next base: position 48,589 of record JAJIBD010029055.1, read on the forward strand.
TTCCCCAGGGGGAATCAGTGGCTGTCCGACAAAGAAAGACTCACGGCTACAGCAAAGTTTCATAAGGCTTTACTCTTACACTTGTTCTGGCACACAATTCAATAATAGAAACCCCCAGACCTTAGCTGGACCAGGTGTAGGTTTAGAATCCTAGACCAAGATGGCCACTACCACATGCTAAGGCCCAACAGGGCAGAGAACGGAGACAAGAGCAGAGGCAAAGAGCAGGCAGGCAGGGAGAGAGGAGAGAGGGAAGAGCAGGCTGCTGCTTTTATATCTTTTCATCCCTGAGGGGCCCACATCAATGGATAGCAGTTAAGGTCAGTCCCTTCAAGTTTGCTTCTCCCAGGACCTCATGTAGTCCCATTGAAATGTTAACATTGCCCCAGCCAAGATCTATCTTTGAAGTTTCCCTGCAGGCCCTATGCAGAGTGGGGGAAGGGCATGTATCTGTACCATGGATATTCTACAGCCAGGTATATATTTCTCCAAGCCTTCACAAGATCTTGTCTTTACAAGACCAAGATCTTTATTAGTGACTTACTAGAGGGCCACGCTTGCTTGCTTGGAGGCAAATAGCATTTCTCTCTGATCTAATTATAACTGTATTATACTTAGAGATTCACTGTAGCCAGGTAAAAATACTGGTAGGACTGTCTAGTCCCATGATGATTGTGGTAGCATGTGAGAAAATATTTACACCAGCTAACATAGAATGTATGGTAAGATATTCTGCCACATAGAGTCACAGATCCAAACTGTTTTCTTGCCCCATCAACAAAGTGGCCTGCAGGAGGTAACTCCAGGCAAGCTGTAGAGGCTCTGGGCAGCAGAATAATGCAACAAACATTTACATATAGATTACATACATATGCATGCACACACATACACACACACACACACACACACACACATACATACACCATTGTTACTATAGTTACTATGGCTGGGGAAGATTTTTTCAGTTCCTTTGAATTTTTTTGTTTTGTTTATTTATTTTACTGAGTCACCGTGCCATACAGTTAGAACACTGTATGCTGGGGAAGATTCTTGAGCGAACATGTCTGGGATAGAGTATTTGTCTTCATTTCATTTAAGGGAGAGAGTTTCAAAATTATTTCCTGCTTCCCCCACCCCCTCTCCCCCACAGAAAGTGACTAATCAACTCTTGGGAAGAAAAGTTCCCTGGGACTGACAGAAGAGGATTTTTCTCAGATTCCTTGGAATGATATATTTTCTCAATCTGGAAAAGCACACTGATTTTATAATCTTATATAATAAAGCTTACTCATTGTCTGTGTGTGTTTTTAGAGTTGAATCTTCAACAGAGTGTGGTGAAGAATGGTATTAGATTATTAGTAGAGGGGCTGGAGAGAGACCAGCAGGTAAGGCACTTGCCTCTCATATGGCCATTCCAGCTTCAATCCCCAGGACCCCATATGGTCTCCCAAACCCCAATAGGAGTCAGCCAGAGCCAGGAGTCAGCCCTGAGCACTGCCAGGTGTGGCCAAAATACAAAAAAAAAAAAAAAAAAAAAATTAGTAGAGGGCCTGGAGACGGGCCAGTAAATAAGACATTTTGTCAATTCCCAGGTTCAATTCCCAGCACTCTTCGTGGGCTTAGGGGGACCATATGGAGTGCTGGACATCGAATCCAGGTCCACCACATGCAAGGCAAATACCTGCTCAGTGTGCTATCTATTGCTTCAACCCTCAAAGCCTAGGGGATGGTTCAGTGACTAAAAGCTTCTGTCTTGCAAGCATGATTCAATAATAGGTGCCACCCATATGATCTCAGGTTGGTGCTATGCACTGTTAGGTGGGTATATGAGCACAACTAAAGTTTGAACTTGGAGAACATCACAGCCAAGCAAATGCAACCCCAGCTATTGCAGCAGCAGCAAAAGGAAAGGAGAGGGGCAGGGGGAATACAAACACCTCTCACAGTAACTGTGTACTGAGAATGAAGTGTGGTCTGGGGAAGCACTGCATTGTCGGGAACGCCGCCGGGGTCCCTAACAGTGTCCGGACAGAGGTTGTCTTCTACCTCCGAGGACGCCGGGAGAACAGATGAAAACTCACGAGTCGGTGCAGTTCCAAAAATGGCTTTTAATAGTACAAAAGCTCTTCCACAGCACTAAAAGATGGAGCAAAAGGTCAAAGAGCAAAAGACAAAAAGCCAAAAGCCTGCAGGAGCCAAAAAGCTGAAGGCTGAGGAACCAAAAGGCAAAAGGTGAAGGGGCCTCAAGTCAGCCCCCTTATATACACCAAAGTAACTCCAATCGGGAGGTTGTCATGCCAACAAAGAACCCTAAACAGAGTGTAGTGCCACACCCTATTGTAGGTATAAACAAAGGTTACACCAAGGACTAATCCTGAGATTATCTCTTATGTAAAACACTGGGAGAGAGAAGGGGCTGATATAAAGTAATACATCTTAACTTCATGAGCTTCATGTAATCTAGATGGTACCCACAAGGTCCTTCTTATTATTATCTGCACCAGGGTGATTCTGAGTATCTTGTTCTCATGTACTGAAAGGGTCATACTCGCCTGCTTAGAGCAAACTAGTATGATCCTTCCCTATAGTCTACCTTTAGTCTCAGCGTAGCCAGGGTGGTAGTCTCCTGGTAAATTCTAACTGTCCCACGTTGGGTGCAGTGGGTATAAAGAGGAGCTGTGCCCAATCTAGAAAACATAGAAGCTCATTCACCAACGTGGCAAGTCGCGAACCTCGGGAAACCATATGTTAACATTCAAGCTCAAAATGCAGTGCAGAGTCAAGGGAGAAAAGAGCAGCGATACTGGCTGATGCAGCAGAAGCTGGGAAAAGCATACACAACGCCTGCCTATCCTTCGCCAACTATAAGACCAAGATGACTGCCCTCGAGGTCCTGATGGATCGATCTATCACATCTTCCAAAAAGGTAATGGAGAGGATTATCCATGACTTCTACTTGGATCTCTTTGATAACCACATCCACCAACCCATATACCAAATTCCACAGGATGGATATGTTGTTCCTAAACGTTCTCCCTTCTGAAATCTGACATGCCATTTTGACAAACCCAGAAGCAAACAGCACCCAGCACAGACAAAGTCAGACCCAAACACCTGAAGAATCTGCCATCAGTACTCAGAATTCACTGGCTCGGCTCTTCACACACTACCTGTCTGAATGCAAGGTTCCCACCCAATGGAAAACCAGCAGGACAGTTCTACTGTTCAAGAAGGGAAACATCCACGACATTGGCAACTATCACCCGACCTGCCTCTTGGTCCGTCATCTATAAGCTGTTCACTCCGAGTCATCCTGAACAGGATTGGCAGAACATTAGATGAAGGACAACCATGCGAGCAAGCTGGCTTCCGAAAAGGTTTCAGCACAATCGACCATATCCACACGGTAACCAAGCTCATTGAGGTTTGCAGGGAGTTCAAGATGCCACTCTGTCTAATGCTCATTGATTTAAAGAAAGCCTTTGATTCTGTTGATACTGAAGTGGTCATTGAAGCCCCTAGCCGAACAGGGCATTCAAACCCAATACATCAAGATCCTTCGTGAGCTGTATTATGGATTCACCACCAGGATCTCACCATTCTACAAGGAAGTGATCATTGATGTCAAAAGAGGGGTTCGGCCGGGTGATACCATTTCACCAAAATTCTTCAGTGCCACCCTCGAGAACATCATGCAACAATTAGAATGGGAAGGAATGGGAGTGAAGTTAGACGGTCAGCAATTACACCTTCGCTTTGCTGATGACATCGTTCTAATAACACCAAGCGGCACAAATGCTGGCTGACTTCGACCGTGAATGTGGAAAGATAGGTCTTCAACTGAATCTCAACAAAACAGTGTTCATGAAAAATGAACTAGTTCCAGATACCCAATTCATTCTCAACAGAACAAACATCTCTGAATGCAGCAGTTATGTGTACCTAGGTCAAGAATTCAACATGATGAACGACCTAAAACCTGAGCTGCGCAGGAGGAAGAGAGCGGCATGGAACGCCTTCAAGAGCATCGAAGGAATAGCTAAAAGGACAAAGAACCTCAAGCTCCAGGCACATCTCTTCATCTCCACCGTTCTCCCTGCATTAACATACACCTCAGAGACCTGGGCTCTAAGAAAGCAGGCTGAGAATGCTATTTGGGTCTCCCCAAGAGGAGTCAAAAGCTATACTTGGAATATCATGCCTCACTCAAGGGAGAGAAGGAAACCGGAGTTCCAACCTCCATCAACGATCGAGAGTCAGGGACGCTGTCTCATTTGCCAAGGCGTCGAAAATCAGGTGGGCTGGACATAATGCGATTTGGAGACGACCGCTGAACTAGAGCCATTACTGACTGGATCCCACAGGATGTCAAAAGATCATGTGGCTTCCCCACCTACAAGATGGTCAGACTTCTTCGTCAAGACCCTGAACAAATGGTTTGAGGCTCTTCATATTCCTGGAGCTAGCAGATGCCATTGGGCTACACTGGCATGTGACAGGGACAAATGGAAATGTTACTGGCTCCCGCTCTAGCAAATTGATGAATAACGGGATGTCAAGTTATCAAGTGATCTTGGAAAGTCACTTTAAAAAATGTGAATGAGTATTTTTGATGAAGCACTTTATTCCATCCTTAGAGTATAATGGAAATTTCTTTTAGACAACTTCTGTAATTTTATAACAAACCATTCTTTTTTACATTAGTTGTGATAGCAAGATGCTACAGATGTCTGTGGCATAGCAACTCATACAACAACTGCATCTCCTTATAGTTTCAAATCTAATGTGACCTTATATCCAAGACATACAAGTTACCTGCAGTCATTATTGCCACAAATCCAAGTATTTCTACCTTTTGGGGGTGAAGGCGGTGCTAAAGGAGTAAAAGGTTCATACGACCTACAAATGTTCTGCATGATGCCCAGGTGTAACTGGTAAAGTGATACATTACATTCATGAGATCTGGGTTTGGTACCCCACACTGCAGGGAGGAAAAAAAATCATTCCAGCATGGATCTTTCCTTCCCCCAATTCATTTTTTTTAATAATTTTTCTATCTCTTACTCTTTTTTCATTTCTCTTGTATATTTTTTTCTGGTCAAGATTTCCTAGGTTGGGGCCGTGAGCGATAGCCCAGCGGGTAGGGCATTTGCCTTGCACGAGGCCGCCCATGCCGCCCAGGTTCAATCCCGGCATCCCATATGGTCTCCCGAGCACCACCAGGAGTAATTCCTGAGTGCAGAGCCAGGAGAAACCCCTGAGCATCGCCAGATGTGACGCCCAAAAAAAAAAAAAATTTCCCTTAGGTTGTTTTTTTTTATTTTTTTTATTATACCAACGTGAGATACGCAGTTATAAAAAGTTCATGTTTGGGTTTCAGTCATACGGTGTTCCAACATCCATCCCTCCACCAGTGCACATTTCCCACTACCAAAGTCCCCTGATTCCCTCCCCTTCCCCAGCCTGTCTCTATGACAGACACTTTGCCTCTTCTCTCTCTCTCTCTCTCTCTTTCTCTCTTCACACACACATTCTCTCACCCCTCCCTCTCTCCCTTCTTCCATTGCTCCGTTTTTTCCTCCCTCTTACCCATTGTGGCTTGCGATACATACATTTAGAGGTTATGTATATCCCTTTGCCTACATTCAGTACTCAGTTCTAGGCTGGTATTATCATTTCCAACAATTATTAGTACAGTTTCCTTCTCTGTCTTACCTAACCTCTGTTTCCACACACACTTGCAGTAGATTCTACCCACTGACAAGACTTCCTGATCCATCCTGTATATTAACCCATTACCAGGTGGGTATTGGGTGAATATTCTTTCCCACTCTGCGGACTGTCTTTGTATCTTGGTCACCATTTCTTTTGAGATGAAGAAGCTTTTTTTTTTTCTTTATTATACCACCGTGAGACACACGATTACAAAGGTGCAATTGGTTCTTGGTAATACAGTATTCCAGCATCCATCCCTCCACCAGTACCCCATTTCCACCACCAATGTACCCCACCCTCCCACTCACCCCCCAGGCTGCTTTAATAGCAGGTAGCCCTGCTTCCTCTCTTTCTCTCTATCTCTGCATCTCTCTCCCTCTTCTTTTTTACACATTGTGGCTAGCCCTGCAGATATTTATTTATTTATTTATTTATTCCACCTTTTCTCCTTTTTTTTTTAATTGAAGGATGCTCATGTGGAGTCCTGGCTCCACAGGGTTCCAAGATGCACCCTCCACCCGAACCCATCTCCCATCACCAACGCCCTGTCTCCCTCCCCCTCCCGAATCCCAACCACCCGGCGGGCTCTATATGTCATCTCCTTCCTCTGTATATCTCCCTCTCAGCAAACCCTCCTGCTGTTTGCAGAATGCAGTGTACCCAAAAAACATCATTGTTTCACCACCCTAGTGGCCCGTGCGCCGCAAGCGGCCAGCGCAACCTGGGCTCAAACCAGCTTTGCTGGTCCTCTGGTCGTGGGACATTTTCCCAGCGTCTGGACAACGAAAATGGTGGCTAGTGTGGTGGACGAGTCCCATCCGGCTGCTTCCGGGACCCCCCGGGAGGCAACGGGGCCCACTCCCAAAGCCCATCTGCCCTCCTCGGGGTTCCATAGTCAGCTGAGGCCCGGCGCGAGCCAGGCTCCCCGCCTCCCGAGCCGTCTGCAAGACTCTGGATGACCAGGCCCGTCAGCGGCTTCCTGGGCGGGAAACCGGGCTCGTCACGATGGAGGGGGAAGGGGTGACCACGCCTCCGGCCTGACGACTTCCCAGTGCTTCCCGCCTCTTGGAGCCGCCTACCTGGGCTCGAACCGGCTTTGCTGGTCCTCTGGTCGTGGGACATTTTCCCAGCGCCTGGACAACGAAAATGGTGGCTAGTGTGGTGGACCGAGTCCCATCCGGCTGCTTCCGGGGAGAGATGAAGAAGCTTTTTAGTTTCATGTAGTCCCATATGTTTATCTTTGCTTCCAATTGTTTCGTTAGTGGTGTTTCATCTTTGAAGGTGCCTTCAGCTTCAATATTGTGGAGGGTTTTTCCTATATTTTTCTTCGATGTAAACTACACCTTCCCCCCCAATTCTTCGCTCTAAAGAATAAAATCATGTAGAACTATTCTGCGACGCTAATAGCATCACACTTCATTTTGTTACAGAAGCATTAGCTGTGATATTAATGCGCTATTCACAGGAGAATGATCATTAGCTCTAGCATTAAATTCCTGCAGCAGAGTCTCGAAGAAAATTAAATCATGCCATTGGGTTCTTTCAGATGGGTGTTACTGCTTGAACATTTGTGGGTGACTCCCTTCTTGTATCTTTTTACTTTGGAAGGATCTTCCAGTATAACTCCAAAAAAGTTCTTTAGTTAGACTTCCATAGAAGTCCAGTACTTTACTAAGAATGCCCTTTTCTGTACTGGATACCTCAACAGACTGAACACTGCTGTAGAACAACCTCCTTGCCCCCACCCTCAAGCACTCACGTAAGAGTGGGGCCCGAAGCACTGCTGGATATGACCCCCAAACTGTGTGTGTCTATGTGCGTGCGTGTGCACGTATAATAAGAAACTAAAGCTTCTGAGACTGATCTCATTCATGCCACACTTGAATAGTTTGGGGCTCTTCCCCAAAGTTACAGTATAGTTATAGTGTAAATAAACTACATCACTATAGTTTATTTCCACTCATGTGTGTGGCTGGGGTGGTGGCAGCTCACCTGGCCCAAAATGCTGCCCTTTGCCCCTCACTGGCCCCAGTTACTACCCTCTTCCCCTGAACCACCAAGAAATTTCCTGTGTAAGGCCCACAGTTGGGGGAGGGGACTTTGCAGCTGCTGGTGCAGCAGGCGGCTTCCTGAGAGGTGTTCAAAGAGCAGACTGCTCCCACAGAAGCTCAGCGCTTTCCTCCTAACCCAAAGGAGGCCCTGAAGAAGGCTCAGAGGAAAGCCTACCACTTCCTTTCCTTAACAAGCAAAGCAGCTATTCCCTCCATGCCAGTTTACCTGAGATTCCTACAGCGAAACTTTTCCAGCTCTCAAATAAATCCTCTATCCTGGGGGAATAGCTGCTAGTCAAGACGACATAGAAGTAATTATTAACCTGTGTCGGCAAGGAAGCCAGGTCAATAGGTTGTAGTTCAGTGTAACCAACTCCTGAGTCTGCGCTCAGGGATCACTCCTGCCGAGCTCAGGGTACCATATGGGGTAACAGATTAAAGCCATGACCGCTGCATGCAGGGCAAACGCTCTGCCTACTGTACTATCTGGCCACAGTGCCATTGTCTTGAGCTCAGAAGTGCTGGCATCTAAACCCCTTAGCCCATCTTAGGTTGTGGTATGTAAAGTCACAGAGGTGGCAGTTGACACCAAGCTCCTAGTCCCAGCCAGAACACATAGCGAGAATGTCACACAGAGAGAGCCTCTGTCAGCTTTTCCACTCAATTCTCTTCAACAGAAAACCTAAGGGACTTGGTTTCCCATTATCATAACTTCTCCAGACCCGGGCATGGTTAGGGAGCAGAATGAGACCTGCACGTAGTCAGCCTCACATGTAATCCTCTTCCACTACGGCTGGTGTCCCAGAGTGCTAGTTCAGAACCCACCACTCTGGACCAGCTCACGGTAAGCACATGGCAAGCTGGTCGCTTGCCACTCTGTCAGCAGGCTGGTAAGCTGCCATCTCCAGCCTCACCTGGCCCACCCCCGTGTCATGAACTTAAGCGTTCCACTGCCCCACTCAGCAGAGACCTTGGGGTCAGGCAGATTGATGGCACTCTTCACCACAGTTCTTTCCACCTGATTCTTCCCACACTTCTCCTGTCCTTTTCCCATGACTTTTGGTTCACCTCACTAAAGAGGGGCCCATTTTCAGCCCTCCTCCTGCTCCCCCAGGTAAACTATTAGCAGATACCCTACATTGTCTAATTCCAGGTTGACTTGTGTTCAACTCAGGTAATCACACCTGCTTGTGTGGGGAAAGAGGAAGACCACTTGGCCCATCTAGCTACTAGTGAGGACACGGGAAAGGCCCAAAGAGCTACACAGCCAAGCCCAGCAAATGCTGACACAGACTCAGAAGCAAATCCAATGTTTATTAGAGATTCTGAGTAGGGTTTATGCTATAGTTCTTGACAACACCTGATGGCAGCCCATAAGCACTGCATGTAGCAGAGAGCCCCTCAGTTCCCGCCAGTCTCTGAAAGGAAGGAGGACCTCTAGATGAGAGTTCATATATGCTTATGGCCACAGCGGAGCTGATTCTCCCCTGTTTGTAATGCACAGTGATCGTATCACAGGTCTTCTAGCCTCGGCCCCTTGGAGCCCTACATGGAGGGAGGTGGTAAATAAATTTAATAATACTCAGATGACTCAGTCTTTCAAGTATGGTGTTAATGGGTTCAATGTGGATCCTGCGGGAAACCCATGCGCTGGTAGAGGCCCAGGGCCGCGAACTGCACTGAGCTGGTGCTGAGGACAACTGCTCGGTAGCCCTCGTCCTGCCCGAACTGGAGGACAGTCTTCACCAGGGCCTTGGCTATCCCCTGGCCTCGGTTCGCTGAGTCCACGCTCAGGTGGAAGAGCTCTAAGTGCTCCCTGCTAAGGGCGGACTCCTTCACTGGCAGAGCCCCCACCGTGCCCACCACCCGCCCCTCTGACTCGGCCACCCAGAAGCACGAGCCCCTCCCACTTAAATAGTATTTGCTGATGTCAGACATGTCTGTGTTCAACGTAAGAGTGATATAGTTTTTCCACACATGATTGACAATGAGCCTCAGAGCAGTGAGAAGGGAGAGGCCAGCCAGGAGACTCAGGAGCCAGGAGCCAGTGAGCAGGAGTACAATAAGGATTACCCCTGTGAGGAACACCAGAGTCCGGGGCAGCTTCAGACAGTGGTAGAAGTTGGGAGAGATGTTGTTGCACATCGCCTTGGAGAACACCTCTGTTGCCCTCTTATCATCCTTCTTCTGGTATTTGCGGATGCGGTAAGAAGCCATGGAGAACTTCTGGGAGAATCAAAGTGCACAAAAAAAGAAGAGCTTGGTGTCGCTGTAAACCTACCAGAGGCTCTGGGAGAGATAGGAAGCCTGTTAGTCCCCGCCTCCTCCAAACCCACCTGGCTCCAGGAGATTCTCTTTCTGCTGCTCAGAGAAGCAAGGCCATGACTGCTGCAGGACCAGGACCCGCCATGGAACCCTGTGCCACACCTGTCTGTGGGACGCTGTGCCTCTCACTAAATCTCCCTGGGCCTGCACAGATCTTGCTAAAATAAAACCATGTTAGGCTTGAGCGGGTTCAGCAGGTAAGGTGCTTGCCATGCATGTGGCAGACCCATGTTTGAGCCCCTGAATCCCATGAGCACTGCCAGGACTGATTCCTGAGCACAGAGGCAGGAATAAGGCCTGAACCTCACCAGGTATGGCCACAATACAAAAATGCATTATCTTGGATCATGTAGGGATTTCCAGAACATGCATCAACTCCAGTGGAAAGTACCCCCCTCCCTCCCTCCCCTTACACATCTGCCTCAGTTTTTCGGGACATTATGGGGTGCACAGTGCAGCTGCCGCACTGTGTGTCCCCTCCTGTGCCCCTCTCCCAGCCCTGAGGAACAGGAGTCAGCCTGTGTTCCGACATGAGGCTCACCAAGACCCAGGGAAAGGTTGGGCCTACCAAAGGAACGGTTTTCAGTTGCTGCGAAGCCATGTAAGCCAAACCCCAGGTGATGCCTAGCCTGAGCATGGGAGATGCAGGCAGAGCCCCCCCCCATGTCTCTCACCTGCCACCACAGGAGTCTCGGCTGCCTAGAGCAGCTGCCTGGATGTCCTCAGCTTCCGATCTGCCTCCAGGAGACTGTCCAGAGGCTCCTGACCTGAAGGAAGCAGGCTGTGGCCGTGTCCCTCATTGATTGATTCCCAGACCTTTGGCAATCATAAACCTTGGAAGGGTGTGGACAGAGTTGGACTAGGGCACTGCTGGGCTCCACCCCCTCTCTCTTCTGGGTTCACCAGGAAGAAGCTGAAGGGTGAAGCCAGGTAAGTGTGTCCTATGGCCAGCCAATACCCTTTGCTCCCTTGTGAGTCTGTCTGTGGGGCCAACCTGATCACCTGCTTCCCCTTGGCCAAGTCAGGCTCCTGAGCACTGTGGGGTATACCTCTCTAGCCCTGTACCCCGGCAAAGTCCAGGTTCTCTCCTGCCCAGAAACCTGTGCATGAAACTAGAATTTTCTCCTTTTCTGTGCTTGCTTCCCAACCTGGCCTTTATTCAATCATTCCCCAAGGTCACGCCTATCTGCTGCCTTGGTGCCAGGTCTCCATCTCTCAGAACAGCAGGGGTGACACCAGCTGGCGCCCGCAGAGAGCAGCTACTTTGTGTACTCCTGGTCACACTGGGCAAACACAGGGACCAGAGCAACAGCAAGCCAGCCATTGCCCTTCTTGAGACGTCCATGTTCTGTGGGGAGGGCAAAGCTCCCCATCACACCTGCCCTGCTCCTCTCCCAGGCTCATTTGCTCCCTGGGTTCTCCCTGGCACTTACCATCACACTCACACTTTTCTGTGGAATCTGTCTCATGGCTCTGTGAGCCAGGCCCCACGAGCTTTGGGTAGTGCAGAGAAAGTACTGAGGTGGGTTCCTGTACCGGAGCCCCTCAGGAACAAGTGAGGATGTTGCATGAGCAACAGGCCACCCTCTCTGTTGACAGGGTGGCACTATGATTCCATTGGCCTTCCTGGGACCATCTGGACAGAGATTGAGTAGAGGAGTGATTGAGAAGGCAGGTGAAAGACAGCACTGAGGCTCTGAGGCTGGATAAAGTCTGGGTTTGGGGACGAGAGTCCTCAGGGGGTCATCTGAGAAGGTGCTTGGGCTCTAGTCCCAGTGTGACAACTGATACCCTGATATCCTAGCCAGGCCAGAGAGAGAGAGAGAGAGAGAGAGAGAGAGAGAGAGAGAGAGAGAGAGAGAGAGAGAGAGAGAGAGAGAATTATGTGAGCTGATGCATCAAAGTTATGGGGGGAAATGATAAAGTCATCGGAACCAGGATTGTTGAGGGAGAACAAGGCTGCAGTGACCCCTTCTTCCTCTCTGTGGCCCCAACAACAGAACAATGAGGAAGGTCCCTTTGCCCATGATAGGGGAAGTGAGTACCCAGCTTGAAGACTGCTTCTTCTCCTTCCCCTTGGTCCACAAACAGAAATGCCAAAGTCAAAACCAGCAAAATTTAAGAAAGTAAGGATGGAAAATACCTGAGATTTGTCCTTGAAGGCAACTTGTTTTCAGGACCAAGAACCTGAACAAGCAACTTTGAACCGTGGAGCTGACCCTGTAGGAAGCGCATGTGTAGGGTCACCCTGTCCCCACCCGCCAGCCTGGAGCCCGCGTCTCCTCCTGACTGATTTTCGGGTCTCGCCCTCAGTGCCAGAGAGGACTTATTTTGCCACAATTTCCAACTCTCTGATATTTTCCCAAGGAAACCGCCACCTTCACCTTCTGTCCTCAGTCCCACCAATGCTCAGTGTCAGACCCCAAGGAAAGTGTGTGCTCAGCTTCACTCAGAGACCTTCAGAGACTCCTGTCCCTCCTGCCTGAGCCCCAGCAAAAGTCGAGGGAAGTGGAGAGATAAAGAGATGAAATAGAACAGAGAGTCTGGGTGCATAACAGCAGGCAGGCAGCTGAGGTTTCCTTTCGTTCCCTCTAAAAAGGCTGTGGAAAGATTTTTTCCTGCTTCCCAGAAAGGGCTCTTTTCCCAGAGCACTTGCTAGGACAGCTGTAGGAAGTTCTCAGATGTTGGATGACAAGTCCAACTGAGCCTTAGGCTCCTGCTACACTTAGCTTATGTGAAGAGCTACTCCCTGCCTTTAGGGAATCTCCAGAGCAGACACAAATGGAGCTTGGGCAGAATTGGATTGATTTCATAATTTTATACATCATAATATTTTTTATCATGAATCTTGCCCCAGTTCAATACAACCTGTTCCCACGGGTCCCTGCGCAGGACATACATGTAGCTATTCCAAGAGTACTTGGCCACATTGTATCAACCATATGTAATCAATTCTTCTAGTGCAAAGAGACATGTCAGTGCGCCTCTGGGAAAACTGATGGCCTCTGATTCTAAAGGTAATGCCAAAGTGAATTATTCTGATTGATTTTGGACTCACACACACGGGGCAGAGCTGCTACTTGCTCTCCCTCTGCCCGGCTGATCTCGAGGCATCCGGAAGGGATGGTGGGTTCTAGCCCTGGCCCACCACCCCAGCAGAGCCTCACAAGAAGCCAGAGGAGGCCTGGCTGGCCAGGTGGACACGTGGGGAGGTGGTAGAGGCCCAGGCCCCGGCAGAAGGTAAAACTACAGTCCCCAGAAGTCTGAGCGGAAGTGGAAGTAAACGGACATTTTGAACTCTCACCCTGGTCTGCTTCTGCCTCAGGTACCCTCCCTGGGGTGTGGCTGGCAGGGCCTACGAGTGGGGAGGTGGTAGAGCCCCAGGCCCCGGCAGAAGGTAGAAACTACAGTCCCCATAAGTCCAAGTGGAAGTGGAAGTAAACAGACATTTTGAACTCTCACCCTGGTCTGCTTCCGACTCAAGTACCCTCCCTGGGAGCATGGTTGGTCCAACGGGCAGCCGCTCAAGCGGCCACATTAATACAAAAACAAGGGAAATTCGACACCAAGGGAAGGTAATACCTTCAAGAAAAAAGAAACAGTACCCCAGAGGAATCCATCCCCGAACACTGCAGCTCATGGGGAAACAACACAGATCCTCAGTTCAAAGAATAGATGAAGAAACCAACCCTGAAGTCAGAAAAAGCATGCAGATGTGCAAAATCTCTATGACAAGGAATTCAGAGAAGAAATGGTTAGGATGCTTCACGAGCTCAAGGAAAAAATGGAGAGATGTCCAATTAAATAAGGAAGACATAAATGAAGTAGTGGAACGGGCAGTCAATAAATTATAGGAGGAGATGAGAGCAGAAATGAGAACAATGCAAATAGAATTATCACTAAAAAACTCAGTAGATGAATGAAGAACACAGTAGGGGCTCTCAATAATAGGATGACAGCAGAAGAAGAGAGAATCAGTGAGACTGAGGATGAGCTGCAGAAAGCACTCAGGCTACTACATAAGATGGAAAAAGACCGGAAAATGGATCAGCAGTGGAACAGAGAACATTGGGATGAATTCAGGCGGAACAACATAAGAATCATAGGAGTCCCAGAGGGACTGGAGAGCAACCCCAAGGATATTAAAACAGTTAAAAATATCCTTGCTGAAAAGTTCCCTGAGTTAAAGGACAAAGGCATCCAGATCCTGGCCCTGCCGGCGAAGCTGCCCACGGGCCAGCACAGGGCCTCACGGACGGGCTGGGGAGGATGGCGCTCCGGCTTGCGCCGGGCCTAGCTGACCATGGAACCCCGAGGAGGGCAGATGGGTTTTGGGAGTGGGCCCGTCGCCTCTGAGGGGTCCCGGAAGCAGCCAGATGAGACTCGCCCATCACACTAGCCACCATTTTTGCTGTCCGGACACTGCGAAATGGCCACAGACCAGATCAACGGAGCAAAGCCAGTTCGAGCCCAGGTTGCGTGGCCGCTTGCAGCCGCGCGGTCCACTAAAATAGTGAAACAGTAATGTCTTTTAATGCATTGCAGTCAGGAAGAGCAGGAAAGTTTGTTTGGAAGGAGATATAAAGAGGAAAGAAATGACATACAGAACTCCGCCAAGTGGTTGAGGTGCGGGAGCGGGGAGGGAGGTGGGGACATTGGTGATGGGAGATGGGTTTGGGTGGAAGGTGCGTGTTGGAACACTGAAGAACCAAAGCTCTACATGAGCATCTTTCAACTAAAAAAAAAGGTGGAATCTTCCACAAACATGTGGGAATCAGTGGTTGGGTAGGACAGAGAAGGGAACAGGGTGCTAATATTTGTCAAAAAATGATAATACCAGTCTAGAACTGAGCATTGAATATAGGAAAAAAAGATATACATGATGATCTCTGAATGTATGTATTGCAATCCACAATGTGTAAGAGAAGAGATAAAGAATTTGCCATAGAGGCGGGCTGGGGGAGGGGGGAGGGAAGTGGGGACATTGGTGTTGGGAAATGGGCACAGGTGGAGGGATGGGTGCTGGAACACTGTATGACGGAAACCCAAACATGAACATCTTTGTAATTGTATATCACATGGCGGTGTAATAAAATATTTAAAAAAAAAAAAAACAAAGGCATCCAGATCCAAGAAGCCTGAAGGATACCAGCAAGAAGAGACCCCAATAGAAAGACCCCACGACACATCCTAGTCAAAGTAATGGATGCCTTAGACAGCCGACATAATTCTTCAGGCAGCAAGATCAAAGAAGGAAATTGTATACAAAGGAGCAACCATTTGACTCTCAGCAGACTTCTCAGAAGAGATCCTCCAAGCCCGAAGGCAATGGTGGGATATAGCAAAAATGCTCAATGAAATGAATGTCTCAGCAAGAATTCTTTATCCAGCTAAACTCTCACTCAGATTTGAAGGACAGATACACAGCTTCCTGGATAAACAACAGCTTAGGAACTTTGTAAACTCAAAACCAACCTTAAAAAAGGATTTTTGAAGGGGGCTGGAGGCGATAGCCCAGCGGGTAGGGTGTTTGCCTTGCACGTGGCCGGGCCCTGCCGGCCCGGGGTCGATCCCCGGCATCCCATATGGTCCCCCGAGCACCGCCAGGAGGAATTCCTGAGTGCAGAGCCAGGAGTAACCCCTGAGCATCGCTGGGTGTGACCCAAAACACACACACACCACACGCACACACACACACACACACACAAAAGGATTGGAAGAGCTACTCTAAGACGAGACAAAACCCAAAAGAACAACAAACCTATACAGAAAAATAGCGCAAAACCCCATGACAATAATCTCTCTCACTGTCAATGGTCTAAATGCACCCAGTTAAGAGACACAGAGTGGCAAAATGGATCAAAAAAATTGAATCCGACATTCTGCTGCCATCAAGAAACACACCTGAACAATCAGGGCAAAGACAGGTTCAAAGTAAAAGACTGGAAAACAATCCTTCACTCAAACAATCCCTCCAAAAAGGCCTGTGTGGCCATACTAGTATCGGATAATATAGACTTCAGGCTGAAAAAGGATAGAAGGGACAACGAAGGCTATTTCTTATTAAGGGGTATCTATACCAGGAAGAAATTACACTACTAAACATATATGCACCCAATGAGGGGCCAGCGAAATACTTAAAACAACTGTTAAGAGACCTCAAAGAAGACATTAACAGTTACACAATAATAGTTGGAGAATTCAAAACTGCTCTATCAACTATGGACAGATCAACAAGACAAACTCACCAAGGAAATATTGGCCCTGAAGGAAGAAATGGAAGAAAAGAGCTAGTGGATATACACAGGGCTTTTCATGCCAAAAAAAGCTGAATACACATTTTTCTCCAGTGCACATGGAACATTCTCCAGATAGACCACATGCTGAGCCATAAAGCATACCTCAATAAAATAAAAAAGATAGAAATTGTGTCAACTATCTTTTCAGACCATGATGCACTGAAAATGGAAGTTAACCGCACGCAGAAACAGAGTGTCAAACAAACACCTGGAAACTGAACAGCTCACTGCTGAATAACCAATGGGTCATAGAAGAAATCAAACAGGAAATCCAAAGATTCCTGGAAACAAATGAAAATGAAGACACCAACTATAAGAACTTGTGGGACACGGCAAAAGCCGTGTTAAGAGGTAAGTTTATAGCTCTACAAGTATTCATCAGGAAACAAGAAAGGGCCCACATAAATAACCTGACTACACAGCTGAAGACATTAGGAAAAGGCCAACAAAAGGAGCCCAACCCAGGCAGAACAAAGGAAATAATAAAACTTAGAGAGGAAATCAATGAGTTGGAAACCAAAAAAAACAATCCAAAACATTAATAAAACCAAGAGCTGGTTCTTTGAAAAAATAAACAAGATTGACAAACCATTGGCAAGACTTGTAAGGACAGGGAAAGAGAGAACCCAAATAAACAGAATCAGAAATAAAAATGGTGACATCACAACAGAAACCACAGAAATCCAAAATATCATCAGAGATTACTTTGAGAGTCTGTATGCCATGAAACATGAGAACTTAGAAGAAATGGATAAATTCCTGAAGTCCTATAACCTCCCATGGCTGAAACAAGAAGACCTGCACTACCTGAATAAGTCTATCATCATCATCATCATCGAGGAAATTGAAACAGTAACTTTTAATTTCCCTATGGTACACGCTTATTCAGGTGTTGCAGGTGAAAGTTTGCCCAAACACAAAGGCCCAGGTTCAGATGGATTCACTAGTGAACTCTACCAAACATTTAAGGAGGGACCTACTGCCAGTCCTTTTCAAGCTCTTCCAGGAAATAGAAGAAACAGAAACACTCCCAAACAGTTTCTACAGGCACATATCACCCTATACCCAAAGCAGGGAGAGACAGCACAAAGAAAGAAAACTACAGACCAATCTCCCTGATGAACATGGATGCTAAGATATTCAACAAAATACTAGCAAACAGAATCCAAAGACTCATCAAGAAGATTATACATCATGACCAAGTAGGACTCATCCCAGGAATGCAAGGATGGTTCAACATTCGCAAGTCAATCAACATAATACATCATATCAATAAGAGAAAAAATAAAAACCATATGATCCTATCAATAGACGAGAGAAAGCATTTGACAAGATCCAGCACCCGCTCATGATTAAAACCCTCCAGAAAATGGGAATTGAAGGGACTTCTCCTCAAGAAAGTTACAGCCATCTACCAAAAGCCCACAGCGAACATAATTCTCAATGGGGAAAAGTTGAAAGCCTTCCCT
>JAJIBD010029056.1:0-37362 GCA_021461705.1 Cryptotis parvus
GACAAAACCAACTTTAAAGGATTGAAGGTCTACTGTAAAATAAGACGAAATCCCAGAGCACAAAATTTTAAACAGAAGATGGCATGATCAGCTGACAATAATCTCTCTCAATGACAATGGTCTGAATTCATAATTAAGAGACTAGAGTGTAGAAATGAATTAAAAACTGAATACAACATTCTGCTGCCTACAAGAAACACATCTAAATAGTCAGAGCAAACACAGATTCAAGATTAGAAGGCTGAAGAGCATTCTCCATGCAAAAACAAGCACCTCCAAAGACCACTTTATTTTCACACCAGACTTGAAGGCTGAAAAAGTTAGAAGGCACAATGAGATCATTTCCTAATTAAAGTATGTATATCAGGAAGAAATCACACTATAAACATATATGCACCCAAAGACTGACCAGCAAATATAAAAACAACTACTAGTTTTTCTCAAAGAAAACATTAACAGTAGCACATTTATGGTTGGAAACTTTCCTTTTGCCTTATCAACTATGGATAGATCAATGAGACTGAAACTCACAGAATTATTGGCTCTGGGAAGAAATGGAAAGAAATGCGGGATACCTGATACCTTAGGGCTTTCAAAAAAAGCTGAATACATATTTTTATCCAGTGCACATGGAACATTCTCCAAGATAGATTACATGCTGCTGACCCGCAAAGCATGCCTCAATAAAATAAAAAAACATAGAAATTGTGTCAGCGCCGATCTTTTTCAGTCCATTATTACTGAAAAATGGAATTTAACCGGTTACAAAAACAAGGAGTCAAACCAAACACCTAAAACTGAAAAAAGCTCACTCCTGGACAATAAATGGATCATAGAAGAAATCAAACAGGAAATCCAAAGATTTCTTGGAAACAAGTGAAAATGTAGGTACTAGTAATAGAACTTCTGGGAGCATGGAAAAAGAGGTGTTAAGAGGGAAGTTATAGGTCTGCAAGCATCCATCAGAAACAAGAAAGGGCACGTTTATAAATAAGCCTGATTACTGAGCTCAAACATTAAAAAAGACCAAAAAAGGGAGCCCCAAACCCAGGCAGAAAGGAAATAATAAAACTCAGAGGAAATCAATGAGGCTGAAACCAAAAGTCCAAAAGATTAATGAAACCAAGCAAGAATTGATTTTTCTTGAAAAATAAACAAGATCGACAAACCACTGGCAAGACTTGTAAGGACAGGGAAAGAGAGAACCCAAATAAACAGAATCAGAAATAAAATGTGTGACATCATAACGAGAAACCACAGAAATCCAAAAGATCATCAGAGATTACTTTGAGAGCCTGTATGCCCTGGAACAGGAGAATCTAGAAGAAATAAATAAATTCCTAAAGTCCTATAACCTCCACGGCTGCAACAAGAAGACCTCCCTATACCTGAAAAAGCCATCACCATTCAGGAAGAGAAACTGTAAATTAAAAGTCTGCCCAAATAAAAAGCCCAGGGTCCAGATGGTTTCCCTAGTGAAGCCCCAATTAATTAAGGAGAACTACTGCCAGTACTTTTCAGCTCTTCCAGGGAAATAGAAGAAACAGAAACATGCCCAAACAGCTTTATGAGGGTATATATCACTGATACCCAAAGCAGGGAGAGACAACACAAAAAAAGAAAAATAGACCCATCTCCCTGATGAACAGGATGCTAAGATCTTCAACAAAATACTAAAGCAAACAGAATCCAAAGACTCATCAAGAAGATTATACATACATGACAAGGAGATTCATCCGGGAATGCAAGGATGGTTCAACATTCGCAAATCAATCAACATAATAGAACATATCATAAGAGAAAAAATAAAACCCCACATGATCCTATCACCAGACTAGAGAAGTCTTTTGACAAGATCCAGCACAACCGTTCATTATTACACCGCCTCCAGAAAAGGTGGGGAATTGAAGAGGACTTCACCTCCAAGATAAATATCTACCAAAAGTGCACAGTAAGTATCATTCCCTCACAGGGGAAAATCAAAGCCTTCCCCTAAGATCAGGGGACAAGACAAGGTTGCCCCCCCTTTTACCTCTTTATTCAATATAGTACTGAAAGTACTGCCATAGCAATCGAGAAGAAAGGACACCATGGGAACATCCAGATAAGAAAAGGAAGAAGCCGAAGCTATACCATTATGCAGATGACATGATGTATACCTAGAGAACCCTAAACTCTCTACCAAAAAAAACTCCTAGAAACAATAGGATTCGACATAGTAGAGAGGTGGCAGGATACAAAATCAATACCCCAAAGTCAGTGGCTTTCCCTTACCCAAATAATGGAAGAGAAGAAAGGGATATTAAGAAAACTATCCCATTCACAAATGTACCTAAAAAATCAAATACCTAGGAATTAATCTACTGAAGGCATAAAGTAGCTACAAAGAAAACTAAAGCAAGACATTGCTCCAAGAGATTGTGGGACACAAAGAAATGGAAACACATTCCCTAGCTCATGTATCGAGAGAATCAATACTTGACAAAATGGTAATACTCTCTAGAGCTTATCTACAGATTCAATGGAAGCCAAATACTATAAGAATACCCATGACATTCTTCAGTTAAATTACCATAGACGCTCCTGAAATTTATATGGAATAATAAACCCCACAGATAGCAAAGCAACTTGCGAAAAAGAAGATGGAAGGCATCACCTTTCCCAATTCAAACCTATTGCAAGGCAGTAGTAATTAAACAGGTAGTAACTTAATAAAAACAGGCCCGTGGACCTATGGAATAGTTGAGTATCCTGATAACCAACTCAAACTCATAGACATTTAGAACTTTGATAAAGGTGCAAAGAGCCGGATATGGAGCAAGAAAGCCTCTTCAACAAGTAGACTAGGAAAACTGGGCAGTACATAAATGACATTTGGACCTCTGTCTAACACCATGCAACAAAAATCAGATCAAAATGGGGGCCAGATATAGCCCAGTGGTAAGGCGTTTGCCTTGCATGCAACAAACCTCTATACCAGCTGGGTTCAATCAAACATTCCCCTGGTTCCCGAATACCCCGCCAGGGAGTAATTCCTGAGTGCAGAGCCAGGAGTAACCACTGAGTATGGCAGGTGTGGCCCAAGCAAAAAAAAAATTGGATTGAAGATCTCAATAACAGATTTGAATCCAAGGAAGTACATTAAAGAAAAATAGGAAAAAACCCTCCATAACATTGGGGAAGCTAAAGACATCTTCAAAAGATGAAAAAGCACCACTAACAAAACAACTAGAAGAAAGAATAAACTATGGGGACCACATAAAAACCATAAGCTTCTTACCTCAAACAAAACAGAATACCAAGATACAAAAACTGTCCACAGAATGGGGAGAGCCACCCAATACTCATCTGATAAGGAGTTAATACCAGGATATATCAGTTACTGGTACAAACTTGCGAGAAGCAAATAACCCCTAAAAAAAAAAAAAAAACTGGAAGAGAAAGAAACGAGAAAAGCTTCACAAGAAAGAAATTTGAATAGCCAAGAAGGTTTATGAAAAAAAGGTTCCTACCATCAGTCAGCTAATCATCAGAGAGATGCAAATAAAAACAACAATGAGATATCATCTCACACCACAGAGACTTAGCACATATCAAAAGAACAAGAACTGCTGGCGGGGATTGGGGGAAATGGGACCCTTCATACTTGTTGAGACTGCAACTTTTGCATTATTTTACCTCTGGAAAATAATAATGGACATTTCTCCAAAGACTAGAAATTGAGCTCCATCTACTTAGCCATACCACTCTGAATATACCCTGGGAAGCCAAAACCAGGCTGGTGAAAACACCCTACTTTTTATGTTCATGTAGCATTACTCACAATAGCCAGAATTTGGAAAAACAACTAGAATACCTTTAGAATAGATGACTGGGTAAAGAAACTTTGGCACATCTATACAATGGAATAGTATGCAGCTGTTAGGAAAAAAACAGGTATATAAATTTGCCTGTAAATAGATGGACATGAGAGAGGATACGTGTTGAGTGAAATTAGCCAGGAAGGAGAGGCAGATATATAGAATGACCGCATTATTTGCATGATATAAATATATATATATTTGTATATTTATATAACATATTATGATACCAATATCCAAGGTCAGGCAAACATGACTCAGGAGGTCTTTCAAAGGTGGAAATGATCACAAATGTGTGGGAACAGAGGTTAGCTAAGATAGAGAAGGACCAGTAATGCACATAGATTGTGAGAGTAATAATGTTTCCCATGAACCCAGCATTAAATACAGGGGAAAAGATTACACATGATAATCTCTCTTAAGTATATGTAGACAATCCACAATATGTAAAGGAAGGAAAGAGTGAGAGTGAGAGAGAGAGAGATAATGAACCTGCTAGGGTAGGCTAAGGAGGAGGAAATTGGAGCTTTATTGGAGGTGAAAAAGAAGAGAGTAGCAGGATGGCGGTGACTAGCACAGTGGTAAGGCATTTGCTTTGTCACGCAGTCAACCAGTCGATTGTTGGCATACATATAGTCCCAAGTATTGACAGAATTAATTCTAAGTGAAGAGCCAGGAAGTAACCTAAGACAACGCAGAGTGTGAACCTTAAAGCTAAAATATAAAACAACATATAGCAAATGCTAAAAAAAAACTCCAGCTTTCTTGAGCCTCATCTTTATGTAATTAATCGTATCCCACATTCCATATTCTAGGTGCTGAGAGCTATAATTTCCACACAAATAAATTTTGAAGGTAAATACAATTCAATCCATAATAACCTGGAAAGAAGTTAAATCAGTTAGTACACAGGAGGAATGTTTCAAAAGAGTGAGTAATCTGTAATTTTAAAAATGGATTGTAGGAGAGGAAGATTTGAGCAGTTCTTAGAACCATGGTCAAAGTTGATGATGAGTTTAGGGTTCCTCTGGATATAACATCATGTCGTCTGCAAATAATTGATAAAGCGACTTCTTAGCACTATCTGGATACCCCATAATGTCCTTTAGCAGTTGCTTTATAACCCAAGTACTTCAGCACCATATTGAATAGAAGTGGTGAAAGTGAACCACCTTGCTGTCTTGTTCCCGATCTTGGAAGCAGTTTTCTGCCATTGAGAATAATACTTGCCTTGGGCTTTTTGTAGATGACTGACTATGTGTGCCACCTTCTATTACTTGCATTCAAAAAATAACAATTCAGACTTGAATCCATACTAGAGACTGATTCATTTAGATAAATAGTTTTTCACTTTGTTATTAGATTCTTTAATGATACCTTTTGAAATGTAAGTTGAAAAAGCCTTATTCTTGAATTTTAAACAAAGGTGACTTCTAGAAATATATTATATTGTGATTATTAAAATTAAAACTACCAAATATCTTTGGCAATTTGCACCATAATGATCAAATTGGCTATTCAAGATCAAAAAATGTTATAAAGTATTAGTTACATTTTGTTAATTTAGTTTTTTGTTTTGTTGTTTTGGTCTGGGAAAAACACCTGGATGTGCTGAGGATTACTCCTTGAATCTGCTCTAGGATTTCTGCTCTCAGGAGGACCATATGCAAATACTGATGATCCCATGGGGAGACAGCAGCTTGCAATTAAGTGTTTTCTTAGTGTTATCTCTCTGCATCTCTGATCCCATTTTTAACTTGTCAAGGTGACAAATTACATTTAAATTGAAGACAATTTCTTTTGGGAGAGAACTCTTATCTTGCCATTAATTTAGAAAAAATAATTTACAGCTTAATTTTATATAATTTTCAAAGTTTAATGTACCTAGATTGGTATGATGATTAAAAACAAATAATATTCCAACCCCCAGTTTTTACCAATTAGATTTCATACTCATAGACTTGCCCAGATGCATATGAATTTGTACTTTGTTTTGGTACAGGTTGGCCACCTGGCAGATTTCAGGGGACCAAATGATATGAGGATTGAACCCAGTTTGGCTGCATGAAGATGTCATACCTATTTAGTACTACCTTTCTGATTCTCTCATATGAATGTTTTGTTTTTCAATTAAGGAAGAAGACAGTCAAATAGTTGCAAGCCCCTAAGTACCTGTCTCATTCAAAATTTCAGAGATTTTTTCTAAAATATCCTAAAACCATTTTTATGCTACACTTTATCTCATAATGCTGAAAGTTAATTACAAAATCTTTTGGGTTTGTTTGTTTTTGATGCAGTTTTGGTTTTGGGGCCTCTACAGCCAGAAGCTCAAGGATTTCTCCCAGACTATGCACTCAAAAATCACTCCTTAGTGGTGTTACTCTAGGAATCAAAACAAGATGCCAGGTTTGGCTGACCATAAATCAGTGCTTACCCAGTGTGGCACTATCTCCTCAAACCCTATTGTTTCTAAAAATCCATTCTTACTACAGAAATATAAGTAATAAAATATAGCAAGAAATGTGATGATTTGCTGTATGCAATATGATGTGAAAGAATTTATTATACAATGTAGAGTTATTACTGGAAGAGTTATTCTGATTATAATTTCTTCCCCAATCAAGTTACTAAACAGTGATTTTTTTTGAGTTTTTAACCCAGTTTTCTTATGGGTTTCTCCTGACTCTATAGGGAATTACTACTTCCGCACGGCTGAAGGATACCTCCAGGATGCCGGGGTGAACCAGGCAGGCATGGGCGGCCAGCGTGCAGAGAGCAAATGCCTACCCGTTGAGCTATCGCTCATGGCCCCTAAGTTACTAAGTAGTGATTTTACAAAGTATTGCATCTCTTTGCTCTACTTAAAAGTCCACCTCTACCACTCCTTCCCATTTTTACCGTTTCCAGTTCTAAGAAGAAAAGGTAAAAATCCACTCCTAAAAATGTGTGCCAAAGGGCCGGGAGCGATAGCCCAGCGGGTAGAGGCGTTTGCCTTTCGTGGCAGCGACCTGTCGGCCCCGGGTTAAAACTAGCATCCTGTCCCGAGCACCACCAGGGTAGGCTCTTTGGAGTGCAGAACCAGGAGAATGCCCTGCGTTGTGACCCAAAAAGCAAAAAAAATGTGTGTAGAAGCATGGAAGTATAGTTGAAAAGTAGGAGGAGAAAGCCACAAGAGGGTTAGTATAGATTCAAGCTCAAAGTGAACTATTTGCTACCAATTAGTGGGCATTCATAACGCAGCACCAAACCTCAGTGCTTCATGGAAATATATTTATCTCAGGAGGCAGGCAATGGCCCTTATGGCAAAAAGAGCACAGCACTAACACATAACCAACTGGGGGTTGGTTAGCACCCAGATGACTAATTACAGAAACACATCAAAGAGTGAATCTTGAGCACAGGACCAGAAACAAGCCCTGCACACTTCAGATAGTGGCTAACAGAGAACAAAATATTACCTCAGGCCTTTTGTTTCTTTTGGAATTTATTGAGTAAATAATCTAAAGTATATCCTCTCATAATGTTTTTAGTTTCTATCTCCTCTTACTTTTCATATATTTTAATAACTTTATTTTTCCCACTCCACGCTTTTATACACTGAAGCTTCCTTTCTTTTTTGGTTCTTTTATTCTATGCTTGAGGTAGAGGTGAGAGTTTCAACACAGTGATTTGTACACCTCTAAAAGCCACTTTCACTTTCCTCACACCAATTCTAGTTTTGAAGCTTTCACTTAGCTTTACAGGATAACTTTCTCTCTCTTTCAAAGGCTTACAGGCTATAGAAACCAGGCTGCCTATTACCATGCAGTCACTAAATTAGAAATGTTCTACAAGAAGTGGTGATGATAAATTTATCTGCATAAAAGTATATTACAAGCAACTGAAATTTGGCAAAGAAAGATGAGACCCACTTTCTGGAGTGTGAGTTCTCTAACCTCCCATTAACACTTTATTTGTGCTGCTGCCCAATCTGTTTGGCCCATCTCCATTAAAGAAACATTTGTTTCAAATTAAAGTGCTGATAGCCTCCTATTAGTGGTGTAAAATTGACCAGGGGCTTTCATATACAATCTTTAACGATGAAGAGTAGTAGAAATGATACTCCTCTTCCCATGGCTTTTCTTTGTGAAGAATGATTTAAAGTGTAAAATTTCCCAACAGCTTTTCATAAGGTAATGTATCTTACCCAATACACATACTTAAAAGGAAGGCAATGGAACCCAAGAATAGGTCTGTTGGGTGAGTTTGCAAGTTATAGTGTGGGAAAAAGTCAGACTCTGCTGATAGTGGTAAGGACCGGGATGTTGAATGTTGTATTCAGGAAACCTGTCGTTAAAAGTGTTGTAAACTGCTGCCTAGTACTATTTTTAATTTAGAAGTAGAAGAAAAGAACTCAGTAAAGGGATACACCCAACTAAGTGCTACAATAATCCAAAGACAAAGCAGAACCAGGTGAAAGCTCAAGAAGCTAGAGCATATACTTTGCTTGCAGTCCCAGGTTTAATCCTTATGCACCAAATGATCCTTCAAACTTTGTTAGGACAAAATTTTCCTCATTGATTTGCACCAATATAACCACAATCACCAATCTGAATAAGCCTAATATATCATCTACTATGTTTGACCCAAAACACAAAATAAATCCAAAACTAACTGCGTCAGGATTAATTTGCTTTCTTATCTATAAGAGGAAACGTGTCTAACATTTTCATGAACACTATATTTTTGATAAATGTTACTCTTACTAGTATAAGATAAGATTGTATTGTCAGTATAATAGAATCCTATCTGCTTTTCAGCCTTAGAAAAACTGTAGAAGATTTCCCAAAAGCATAAAATCATATCTTCCATGGCTCACTGCTGGCATCTGACCCCCAAAACACAAAAACATTCGACTCAGAAAAGTTATGCACTATGTTCATTGCAGCTCTTGCAGCAGATGAGTGGACAAGGACTTGCATTTTTGTTTTATTTTTCTTTCTTTTGGTCACACCCGGCAATGCTCAGGAGTTTCTCCTGGCTCTGCACTCAAGAATTACTCCTGGAAGGTGCCCAGGGGACCATATAGGATCTCCGGGGAGATCAAAGCAGACCAGCGCGGGCGGCCGCATGCAAGGCAAATGCCCTACCCGCTGGACTATCAACTCTGGCCCCCGGACTTGTGTTTTTATACACAATGGAATAGTATAAAGTATAAGAAAGCATAAATTATGCAGTTCTCTGCAGCTTGCATGGAACTGGAGCCTATTTTGTTAGGCAAAGTAGAGCCAGAGTGATAAACTTGCACCAAACAGTCTCATTCTCTGTGGTTTTACAGAATAAGAAGACAATAAAATGAGAGCTATCAAATGTGGCAAAACCTTTGGCTCTGAATTAGAGATGAGAATATCAAAGTATTAAACATCAGATGAGTGGGTGAGCTGGTGGTAATATAGGACCTTGGACACTGCCAGTGTAGAGATAGAGGTAACTGTATATATCGAAAGCATTAGTACGAAATGTGAGGCGAAACTAATTTTGCTGCAGGGAGGTGGATTTAACAGTTTAGTACGTAGATGACCAAAGAGAAGATAGGACAGACCATGGATCATTGGTGGAGGATACTGACATTGTGGTGGTGGTGGTGGGTTTAGGTTGAAACATTGTATTCTGAAACCTGTGCTTGAGAGTGTATATCACCATTCTACGCAAAAAACAAAATTAAAGGGGAGGGGAAACTACTAAAGAAATAAGGCGGAGTGTCCGCTATGGGCATATATTGTCCTAGATGAAGCAGTGATCTGATAATGTTGCTTGATTTCTTTTAATAGGATGGAAGTAATATGTCATATTTGCTGGATCAATCTTAGAAGTGTGGACAATGGAAGAGAAAAGGAAAAAGAAGAGAATGGAAGGAAAAGAAGAGGCAAGAGTAGAAAAAAGAGCAATAAAAGCTAAAGGGAACATTGCCACCTATTAAACCTTCATGTTATAAGTTCCTCTTACTAACTTGGCAGACATGGCAGAATAAAATAATAGAAGTGGTATGAGTAAGTTTTGACTGGGAGAAAGGAGAGTGGAGTGACCTGTATCATCCAGAGTTTATGCGTGACAAATGCACAGGCCACAGATTAGTCAGAAGTAGCTGACAAAATAAATCTGATAGTCAAATAATCTGTTTCTAGGAGAAAGCTTACAGGTTCTAAATGCAGGAGAACTGAGTTCCCAAGCCTGGTACCACATAGACCCTTTGTATTACAGGGAATGTTCCAGACATTACCATCCCTCACCCCCAAGCCAGGAGTAGTTCCTGAAACAGCTAGTGTGACCTCCAAACCCACAGAAAATTAGTCTTGAAAGTGTCATTTAGAGTGTGCGACCCTCAACAGTAGAGAGGAATAAGGGCCACTATTAGGTGGCCACTATATGAGAGAAAAAAGTTTACTTCATTTAAGACTTTGGTTATCTTCTATCAAGAAGCTGAGCATAGCTTACTTGCTTTTTACTTGATGCAGAATGGAGTGGAGCCCCTTGGGAACCCATTGTGGAATCAATGCAAACTTTCAAATCCACAAGCTATGGTCATTCCATGAGCTAGAGCAAGGAAGACAAAAGAACAACACTGAGAGACGTATCCATTGTTCTCAGTAACAAAGTGTCAAACTTCATTCTTTTTATTATCCCACCAAAAGGAGAACACAAAAATTTCTATTCTCCACTGGTGCAAGTAAGCTGAGAAATAGCTTTCATAAAAAAGAGATCAGCCATCACACATACATTTTATCAGAGACTCAATGGCAAGCACAATAGAAGTAGGGAAGCTTTAGCGCCGGAAAAGGAGATCAGATGTGTATTTCAATTCGGTTGCTTAAAAACTCAAAGCAGCTGACTAAAGTGGTAGCTTTGCTTAGGGGATGTATGTTTAACCCTAAAAAATTTGTATTTATATTGTTGAATTGAGAGTCAAAAATGGGAAATCCCCATCATTTTCTATACTGAATTTACTTTTTAGTATCTGTGCAGCCAATGCTAGCACGCGGATTTACTTGTATTTTGAATCTGAGTGAGTCACGTGATTTACAATGATTTCAATGATGAGGTTTGATACATACAACGAAATCCCTCAGCCAGACTGTCTCCCAGTTTAACACACAGACACACACAGATATACACATAAACACACAACACAGAGCAAGCTGTCAGTTATTCAGTATCTATTCCTTTTTCTTTTTGCTTTTTGAGGTCCCGCCCTGCAATGTTCAGGGTTTCTCCTGGATCTGCACTCAGGAGTTACTCCTGCAGTGCTTGGGGAACCAAAGGAATGCCGGGATCGAACCTTACTGCTCTGGTAGCCGGGCCAGCCTCGCGCAAGGCATAAATCCCTTGCCCGCTGGACCATCGCCTCCAGCCCCTATATCTATTCATTTTGTAAGAATTGTTTACCGACATTCCTTACGATGTTTTATTTGCAATGAATCGCCACCAAACAACATACACTGCCTTTCTGCAGCTGTGACTGAGAGCAAGAGGACATCCTGAGTTGTTTATTGCAGATAAGGATTTAGTTTTTAGGACTTGGTTATGATTCCACACTCTTGTAAATGCATTTCTGGCCATTGTTGTCACTATGGCAAGTCTGTCAGAAGACACAATTGTCTACTGTGAACCAAAGTCAAGTGTGGTTCAAAATCATAAACATAAAAACACGAATATCAAAATCCATGTTTCAAGACATCACTTTCTTTCAAACAGTATTTTGATCAGGGACACAGGCAGAGAAGATGGCAATTCTCTAACTACTGGGAACCAAGTCCTCTAGACTACAAGTTAGTTGGAGAAAATGGGAAAGATACAAACCCTTTCAAGCAAATTCTTAGATTTTTAATAGGATAGTACAATTCTGGTATTCTAGTTCATTGTCCAAAAAAATATAAATTGATTGAGGGTATTTCCATTTTCACTCAGATGATAGTCACCAAACATTAATGTCAGAAGTATATATACTGGGATTAAAGGGTATATCAACTGGAGAAAGCCAGGAAGGCCATTTTCAGACTACTTGGCTAGACCATTGGAAGCAGAGTGCTTGAAGCAAGAGATCCTGGTGACTGAATCACAAATATCACCACCAAGGACCAAACTTCCCACAAAAGCTTCTCTATAACTCTCTGGCTTCTCTTCCCGTTGACTTGTTGAGTCAAATTAATGGAAAGAGAGGTTTGAGAATTAACCTCCTGGCTCACGTGAAGAGTTAGAAATAAAAAGAGATTTCATTAAGCACCTTTGTATTCCAGAACTCTGAATATCTTTTTATTGTGAACATAGATTAATACAGTTGAATATCAAGTAATTAATGCTCATTTTGAGCACATCTCTGGAAATCTAATTCTTTGAAACATCTCTTGAAAAGTCCTCCACTCTGACAGCCACATTCTTAAATGTTCTAATACCACCTAAAAGACTGATATTACAATAAAGCAGAACAATTTACATTTTTGCAGTTGATAATTGCCATTTTTTTGCTTTTGAAAATAACGGCACTCAATTATCCCAATGTGAGATGCATTCATTTTATTATATTATCTAAATTTGTGTTATATATATATATATTATAATCTTTTGTGCAGCCCCTGGTAAAGGCACAAAATGTTCTTATTCCTCTCAATTATGCTCTTAAAAATTACTAATTTTCCACATGCAGTGACATTATCACTCATTCTCTTATTCACTACAAACTCAACACCAATATGTTGCTCTTAAGCATAATATTTTTATATTTACAGTCACTATTCTTTCTAATTCTTTCATGGGTAAAAAAATATAATTATGATAAATATTTGCCAAATTATCTACTGTATTGTCACTCAGTTGCTTAATATCTTTATTCTGTAGGATGAACTTAGTCTTAGAAAGATTAGTTGCTCCCGATAGCCCAGAAATGTGTTGTACACAGAGAGGCCCGCTAATCTTAACCACTAATCTTCACTACCAATTCAGGGTGAATCTGGTTGTCTTCATCTTCCTGCATTAAGAGCCCTCCTTCTTCCCCTTTTTGTGTTCTTCTTACTAATTTATAACAGCACAGATAATGAACCCAGAGGTTCTAGGTTCATTTCCCTGACTCTTTTGTTTTTGTTTTTTTTTGTAGTTTTTTATTTTATTTTATTTTATTTTTTTTCCATTTTGTTTTGTTTTATTTTTTTATTTTATTTTTAAGTATTTTATTATACCACCATGAGATACACAAATAAAACGATATACTATTAAAAAAGTTCATGTTTGGGTTTTGGTCATACAGTGTTCCAGCACCGCCCCTCCACCAGTGCCCATCTCCCACCACCAACATCCCGGTTCCCTCCCCTTCCCCAGCCCACCTCCATGGTAGGTTCTTTATTTCTTTCCCTTTCTCTCTCTTTCTCTTTTCCTTCCCTTCCAGACTATGGATTACAGAACATACATTAAAAGGTTGTCATGTGTATCCTTTTTGCCTCTATTTAATGCTCAGTTCTAGGTTGGCATTAGTACCCTCGACAATTATTAGCACCCTGTTCCATTTTCTGTCTTACCTAACCTCTGACTCCCACACGTTTGTGATAATTTCCACCTTGTGACAAGACCTCCTGATATATGTTTCCACTTGACCTTGGGTATTGGTATCATAATATGTACATATATATTTATGCCATGCAAATAAATGCAGTCATTCTGTATCTATCTCTCTCCTTCTGGCTAATTTCGCTCCAACGTAATCTTCTCCATGTCCATCCATTTATAGGCAAATTTTATAACTTCATTTTTCCTAACAGCTGCATAGTATTCCATTGTGTAGATGTACCAAAGCTTCTTTATCCAGTCATCGATTTTCGGGCACTCTGGTTGCTTCCAGATTCTGGCTATTGTGAATAATGCTGGTATGAACATAAAGTTAGGGATGGTGTTTCTGCATGCGTATTTTTGGTTTCCCAGAGTAGATTTCCAGGAGTGTATGGCTGGGTCAAATGGGAGTTCAATTTCTAGTCCCTGACTCTTTTGGACACAAGCTGGTTCTAGTCATTTGTATAAACTTTGTTGATAAGAAATTCTAAATGCATTAAAAAAGTATACTCCTTACTACCAGTATAGGTAATGCAGATATGGCAGCTTGCCTCCAAACAGAGAGTTTGGAGTTAATTCCAGGCTGTTCCCCTCTTAAAGCTATGGAGATAGACTAAATGTGCAGCTTAGGAGATGAAAAAGAAAGTTTGTGACTAGAAAGACTTCAAATGAAAGCATTTCCCAGAAGTTATCACTACATCACACAGCATGTCCAAGTGAACTACAAGGGAGCCTGGAGAAGCATAGATAAATTCATAGATAATCTGTGAATATTGGTTATTTCTGGAACCCTGGGCTTGTAGCTTGATATCTCTATATCCTCTTTCCAATTCTATAAAGACAAAGCACTTATCACTATACCTGACATATAAAATAAGACTGAAATATAATATATTTGGTATATAAATATCACATAGGTTATCAATGATGATAGAAAACTACCTTCCTTAAAACGATGAGGAAAAATTGAAAAAAGAAAAACAGGTTGCAAGATCAAATCTCAGTAAAGATTTGCAGAGAAGTAATTCTTTACAAATTTTTATAAATGCCCTTCTTTGTAACATTAAAGACTAGGATAACAGTCAGAACCTCAGCAGAAACTAGGTAAATTCTTTGAAGACAGGAAGATATTTTAGGAGGAAGGCCGGGTGGGGTAGGTGTATGGATTTATTAGGAAGACAAATCATTTGTTTATGTTATTAATTGTATTTTTTCTTCTCCAAATTAGAAAGCTAGGGAGACAACAAATAATACAAAAGAATCCACTAGCTATGTTGTCTCTGAAAATAGTAATTAGAATTGTTGCATTTTAATCCCCTGAATTTTCTTTTTACTTCAGGCATCAGTTGCCACCTGTTTAATCAACTCAGGAGATTTTAGTTCCAACTTCCCAAATTTCCCCTCTGATCTGTGCCTTTCAACTGCATATTTTATGGAGTGTAGTATTTTGTAAGCAATTTCATTATTATTTCATGCTTTTTTTCATAACTCAGTCTCTTCATCCTTCCCCTAATTCCTCAATCTGAGATAAATTCTGGAGTTTTTCCCTCCTCCTTAAATGTTATTTCTGATGACAAGCATGAGATGAACTCTGGTTGTATAGGTATAGGGGTCATTTTCTGTCATTGAGAGACATAAGGCACATTGCCAAAGTGTTTGTGGACACAAGAGTAGTATAAGGTCTAGAAAAACTTTGCTTTACTTTCAATAATCTCCTGCTCATCTCCTTTTGCTATTTGTTTTGTCTGCTTCCAAATTATTTTCTCTTCAGAATAATTATTCTTAGTAATTATTTATTAATTATAAAATTAGAGTATGCTAAACATACAAAGGATAAAGTTAAAATATGTAAAATATATTTTATATAATTCCAATATTATATCATAAGTACTGAATCATTTTTATTCATATACAAGTGCACAAATTTATATGAAGATATACCTCGAAAGTTTAAAATACACTTCTAGTTTACCTGCTACCTTTTTGGAGGGGAAGAAGGAGGTTACATCCAGTGGTGCTCAAGGCTTACTCCTGATTACTTTTGGCTCCTGACTCTGTAATTAGGATCTCTCCTGGTAGGCGCTTGGGGACTATATACGGTGATAGGGATTAAATCCATTTCAGACACATGCAAGACAAATGCCTTATCTGCTGTGTTCACCTTCCCATTCCTCCATTGCTACTTTTCAATTAGAACTATTAATGAAGTAAAGTAAGGAATATACAATGCCTGATGAAAATAAAATATGGGCAACAGATTGAGGCCAAGGTAATTTCCTTTCACACAGCTCATCCTGGTTTAAGGATGAACTGTGTGCAAGGGGACCCTCTTAGGGTCCCACAGAGCCCACCAGGAGGGATTCTTGTGGAGGCAGGAGTAAGCCCTGAGCACTAGCAGGCGTGCCCCCAAAGAAATTTATATAACAGAATTGAAAACCAAGGTTTCCAAAAGGGGTTACTGGGATTGGGGGTAGAGGTGAAGGGAAATTAAATTCTGGTGGTGAGTGCGGAACCACAGCATTGTAAATATAAAATCACTTGATCACTTGATCACTTGAATCCCATTATTCATCAATTTGCTCGGCGGGTGCCAGTAACATTTCCATTGGACCCTATCACGTGCCAATGTAGCCCAATGGCATCTGGTTGATTCAGGAATAAGAAGAGCCTCAAACCATTCCTTCAGGGTGTTAACAAGGAAGTCTGACCATCTTGTAGGTGGGCGGTCACGTGATATTTTGACATCCCGTGTGATACAGTCGGTAACGGCTTTAGTCCAGTGGTTGTCTCCAAATCGCATTACATGTCCAGCCCATCTGATTTTCGATGCCTTGGCAAACGATACAGCGTCCTTGATTCTGGAATAGCGACGGAGGTCAGAACTCCAGATTCCTTCTCTCACTTGAGTGAGGCGTGATATTCCAAGCATAGCTCTTTCGATTTCTCTCTGGGAGACCCTAATAGCATTCTCATCCTGCTTTCGTAGGGCCCAGTTCTCTGAGGCGTATCTTAATGCAGGAAGAACGATGAGTCAAAGAGATGTGACTGGAGCCAGAGGTTCTTTTGTCCTTTTAGCTATTTCTTTGATGCCTTTGAAGGCATTCCATGCCGCTCTCTTCCTCCTGCGAAGCTCAGGTTTTAGGTCGTTCATCATGTTGATTTCTCGACCTAGGTACACATAACTGCTGCATTCAGAGATGTTTGTTCCATTGAGAATGAATGGGGCCTCTGGAACTAGTTCATTTTTCATAAACATGGTTTTCTTTAATTCAGCTGTAGACCTATCTTTCCACATTCTCGGTTGAAGTCAGCCAGCATTTGTGCTGCTTGGCTAATGTTTGGTGTTATTAGAACGATGTCATCAGTGAAGTGGAGGTGGTGTAGTTGCCAACCATCTATCTTCACTCCCCATTCCTTCCCATTCTAATTGTCGCATGATGTTCTGGAGTGTGGCGCTGAAGAGTTTTGGTGAAATGGTATCACCAAAACTCTGGTGAACCCCTCTTTGACATCAATGATCACTTCTTTGTAGAATGGTGAGATCCTGGTGGTGAATCCGTAAGACAGCTCACAAAGGATCTTGATGTATTGGGTTTGAACACCCTGTTTGGCTAGGGCTGCGATGACTGCTTCAGTCTCCACAGAGAATGAATGTTCTCCCTTCTGAAATTCGACATGCCATCTCGTTGGTAAAGAGGGAACAGCACCAGGCCCAGACAAATCAGACTCGAACACCTGAGAATCTGCCGTCAGTACTCATCAATATACTAGTTCGGCTCTTCACACACTATCTGCCCTAATGCAAGGTGCTCTCCCAATGGAAAACCAGCAGAACAGTTCTACTGCTCAAGAAGGGGAGACATTCATGACATCGGCAACTATCGCCCCATCTGCCTGTTGTCCGTCAGAGTCATCCTGAACAGGATTAGCAGAACACTAGATGAAGGACAACCATGCGAGCAAGCAGGCTTCCGGAAAGGATTCAGCACAATCGACCATATCCACACAGTAACCAAGCTCATTGAGGTTTGTAGGGAGTACAAGATGCCGCTCTGTCTCATGTTCATTGATTTACAGAACGCCTTTGATTCTGTGGAGACTGAAGCAGTCATCGAAGCCCTAGCTAAATATAAAATAATAATTTTAATTTTAAGTATGACTGCAAACCATGAAAATGAATACTGAAAATGAGTAATAGTGGTACTCAACTATTATAAAGCAATGTGCTCTATTTTTATAAAAGCGACTATATTACCATATTTCATCAATTTATAAGATAATCTTTCATATTTTAATATCTCTGAAATTGGAGTTTGTCTTACAATAGAGAGTGTCAGGCAGCAAACTTGATGTGAGGTAATTCTTGGACCTACATAAATTAGGTTGCTATTCTCCTTCAAAACTCAGCCAGAAAAAATGATGTCTTAGTTGTGGCCAAAAACCCTGCCCTTGATGTATCAAGAAATGGAAAAATATTTCATGTTCATGAATCAGAAGAATTAACATTGTCAAAATTACTATCAGACCAATGCATTATATCGATTAAATGCAATTCCCATCAAAAATCCCATTGTATTTCTTTAAGAACTTAAAAAATGTTATGAAAGCATAAACCCCTACAAATGATCAAGCCATTCTGAGGAAAAAATAAGATGGTATTGTTGGAGCCATAGTACAGTGGGTAGGGTGTTTACGTTTTATGCAGCCAACCTGGGTTCCATTTCCAATACACCATAGGGTCTCCTGAGAATTTCTGGGAGTGATCCCTGAGAACAGAGCCAAGAGTAATCCTTGAGCTCTGCCAGGTGTCACCCCCAAACAAAAAATAAATTTAAACATTTTAACATTCAAACCTCAGAATAAGTGAGTTAAAAAAGCACTTAAAAAAGAAGATGAGAAGTTGGGTGGTACTACATTTCCCCACTTAAATTATACTTTAATGTTATATTAATCAAAACAGCATAAGTAGCATGGTACTCATTGAACTAAGAATAGCCTTTCAGACAAATTGATTTAAATTAACAACACCTTGATAAACCTTTAGCTATATGTAGAGTTGCTGCATGACAAAGTAGATGAGTGATTGATGTAGAACAAGGCAAGTCCCAACAAATGGTGCTGAGGAAAATGAATATCCACTTGAAAAAAATATGAAACTGGGTCATATCTCACACCATACAAAAATGAATTCAAAGAGTATTAAAAAATCTAGATATTAGACCAGAAACCATAAAATGCATTAAGGAAAACATAGAATTCTCTAGGACCTCTACCTTAAATGTGTTTTCAATAACAAAATAAAAATACTATATAAACAAGGGAGACTAAACTATTTTAAAGGGTTTTATGTGGTAAAATAATTTTTCAGTTAAAATAAAAAGCCACCTTTCCAATTAGGAGAAGAGATTTGCACACAATATATAAGATAAACAACTAACATCCAAAATTTATGAAACACTCATAAAGTTCAACAAAAACAAAAGACCAATAAACCTAAAAGAAAATGGAGAGAAAAAATGAATAGACATTTTCATAGAAAGGAGATACAGATAGGTGGTAATTAAATGTAAATATGTTATTGTGGCTTAGTATAAAAATATACCAACCAAAATTGGAATAATATACCATATCACATCAAGAATAGCATAACCTAAAACCATAATATATTTTTAATAATTTTAGAACTCTCTTGATATGTTAAACACACAAATCAAAAACACTGATTATCTCTTGTTAAAGGCATTTTGGATGAGTAAAAATAGGTTTTATTTAAAAAATGTAGAGATATGTGAGGAGAGAGAGAGACAGAGAAACAAAGAGAAGGCTAGAGAGGGAGAGTAAGAGGTCAAGAAAAAACATGGGTTTCCCCAGAAGGGAAAAAATGGAATCAATTTATGATTAGCATAATATATAATTCACTCAGAATTTCTTACAGAACTTAGCCTACTAAGGGCAAGGGTATGGGATGGGGAGTGGATCATAGGGTACCTTAATGTATTGGTGTTGGGCAGCTGACACTCAGGTGAATGCTATGGTGAAGGAATACTGTATGCATGAAATTCTATCAGTAATAGTACTTATTACTATTTAAATTTAAACAGTGCTTAATTTTTTTTAAAAATACACAAATTAAAATAGAGTGCTGCCACACCAGCAGAGCCTGACAACAAGCCAGACGACCCCCGACTCCATGGGGGCCGCCATCTTCCACATCCGGACTTCCCTCTTGTCACAACTCCACCCAGCAGACCAGACTATCACGGCCCAGATCATCTGCACCCACCCTGCAGCAGTATTTTCTCAATCCGGCCCAGGTATGCTGAACCAGAGACTCTCAGACATGGGACAGAGCTGCTCCCTTGCTCTCCCTGTGCCCAGCCACTCATGAGGCGCTCGGGAGGCATGGTGGGTTCTAGCCCTGGCCTGCCACCCCAGCAGAGCCTTACAACAAGCCAGACGACCCCCGACTCCATGGGGGCCACCATCTTCCACATCCGGACTTCCCTCTTGTCACAACTTCACCCAGCAAACCAGACTATCACAGCCCAGCTCGCGTAGCCGCTAGCGGCCACGTGGTTCATCAATAAATGCTTTATTCAGAGGTGAGTACAAGAGTATGCCACCCGCACGGCAAGCCTGGCAAACTGCTCGTGGTTGTATTTGATATGCCAAATACCAGTAACATTTATATTAGGTCATTCCATGACCTAATATCATGGTTTGAGGCTCTTTATGTTCCTGGAAAAAGCAAATGCCTTTGGGTTCTATCAGCATGAGACAGGACATATGGAGATATTACTGGTGCCCGCTCTAGCAAATAGATGATGAACGGGAAGATAGTGATAGTGATAGTACAATTCAATGGCCCTTAGCATAATCACAGAGTTGTATAGCCAACATCACAATCAATTTTAGGACATATTTATGGCTTCAGAAAAACAGACATATATATATATATATATATATATATATATATATATATATATATGTTATGATACCAATATCCAAGGTCAGGTAAAACATGAATCAGGAGGTCTTGTTAAAGGCAGAGTCTACCATAAGTGTGTGGGAGTCAGAGGTTAGGTAAGACAGACAAGGGAACAGTGTGCTAATAATCGTTGAAAATGATAATACCAGCCTAGAACTGAGCATTGAATATAGGCAAAAAGATACATCTGATAACCTCTAAATGTATATATTGCAATTCACAATGTGTAAGAGGAGAGAGAGAGAGTGAGGAGAGAGAGAGAAGAGATAAAGAACCTGCCATAGAGGCAGGCTAGGAAGGGGAGAGGAATTGGGGTTATCAGTGGTGGGAAATGGGCACTGATGGTAGGATGGGTGCTAGAACACTGTATGACCGAAACGGGAACATGAACATCTTTGTAATTGTATATTTCATGGTTGTATAATAAAATATTTAAAAAATCTGAGTAGTCACACCTCTCTACTTGCCCCTAAACCTACCTTCCTGCCATAGGTAGGTTGATTCTCAGTTCTCCCCCATGCAGAGGCCTTTCCCCAGCATGGATGGTGGGAGATGGCAGAGCCACTGTCTTTCCTTCCCACTCGCGGCAACTCCAGTGTTGGCCTCCAAGCAGGTGGCATGCCCAGGCCTATTTGCCGATCAGACGCAAACACACTGGAGGAAGGAGCGCATGCAAGCAAGCGGTACCAGGCACAGCAGTTAGGCCAAAGACCCCATACTTCCGGGAGGGAGGGTGGCTGTGTGGTCTTGCTCCCAGCCTGTAGTTATGCTTAGGTCTGGGATGAGGCCAATGTCCTGCCGTGATGCTTAGTCCTTTGTCCCCTGGCCTGCCTGCTTTCCTGAAGCCATCCCCTGCTGCCTCTTCTCTTTCGGGCTGCCCACTGCAGCAAGAACTGAGCCACTTTGAACACAACACACATTCCCTGCCTCTTTCTCATCTTTGATTATCGCGGGTGGGAGGTGGGGCGGGATCACCCAAGCGATGAGTAGGTGGCCCTGGGCTCATTCCTGATGGTACTTGGCCCAGTGCTGCTCAGGTCCAGCAATCTTGGGGCCCACCAGGGCCACCTTGTGGTGCTAGGGAGACCATGTGGTGCTGGGGGTGGAAGCCGGGGTTTCTGCATGTCACTCATGCTCCCTTAGCTCTCTGGGCAGTCTCCCCGGCCCTCTGCACTAGCAGCACATGGTGCTTTCTGCCTGATATACTTTCTCCTCTCTCTCCTCTGCAAACCTGACCCTCTCTTGACTGACCACGGTTTTCTGGGTGGATCGGAGAACCCTGGGACTCTTTCTGGTCACAGCATATTACATAGAGATGGTCTAGTTATGTGGCTGACCAACCTGTCATGATAATCAGGATCTGTTGAGCAAATATTGGGCTGAGATTTTCCCTTTGGGATCCCAGAGTGGACCCAGGTCTAGCATACTTTCTGCCCAGGTCTGCTAGTTGTCCACTCACTGCTTCCCGTCCCCAAGATGTGGGCTGGTGTTCGTGCTGAGCTATACCAGCAAAACACCTTCCAGTGCTTTGGCCGCCTGGGGCTCCCTCCCCTCCACCTGCCCACCCCCCCAACATGGCCATCTTCATTTCCTGAGTGTGAGATCTGGAGGAAGGGGGTGCCTTGTATGAATCTGAGCAGGGCCTAGCAAGGTCAGGACTCCTTCTGCTCCTTCCATTACCCCGACACTGACCAGACAGGTCATCATGCCAGACTGTCCTCCTCGGAGAGTGAGGCAGGCATATTTGGGCAGGAGCAGCCACATTCCTGATTTGTGGAGAAAGGAAATGTGTAAAACCCAGGTTCTTTAGCCAGTGGTCAGCCAGGTGTCCTCATCTTGCTGAGGACCCAGCTTCATGCAGAGAGACCTCACCTCCGCCTCCTGCTTCATTTCGTTCTTTTTTAATTAATTAATTAATTAACTGGGTGGAGTTCTGATGAGAGGGGAGTCTGGATGTGGAAAATGGCGGCTCTCATGGAGTGGGGGTCATCTGGCTCTCATCATAACTCCACCCAGCAGAAGAGCTGATCACAGCCCAGTTTATCAATAAATGCTGGAGATTAGAGGTGACTACAAGAGTATGCCACCCGGACGGCAGAGCCTGGCAAGCTACCCGTGTCGTATTTGATATGCCAAATCCAGTAACAATTATAGACCTCATTCCCATGACCTGATGGAATGGTTTGAGGCTCTTTATGTTCCTGGAGCAAGCAGATGCCCTTGGGCTCTATTAGCATGAGACAGGACATATGGAGATGTTACTGGTGCCCGCCGAGCAAACCGATGGTGAAAGGGAAGACAAGTGATACAAGTGATACCATTACAACATAATGGTGTCTTCCCTCTGAAAAGAAAAGAAGTCTTTTCTAATTCTTTTTTATATTTTACATTTACATTGGATGACCTGACCCAAAACAATTTGCTTCAATATCTTCTCTATAAAATGGTCATAATGTCTCACTCACCAGACTGTTGAACACATTTCTGACACTAAGGACTTTTGACTAAGACTTGACATATGCCAGGCTTACAATAAATGGTTGTTGTTGTTAATAACAGTATCACTAATAGACTTTATTTTACTTGTCTTATTGACAAGACAATGCTGTTCACTGTGTGCATAAAATATAATTTATGAACACAGTGTACCTAGCATAGTATATGCACTTGGCAAATATTTGTTAGTGAATAAATCAATATATATGGGAATGAGTGCTAGGTGCTAGAGGCTTTTTTATAAAAAAAATTGACTGACCTATTTAGTGACATAATCATTCTGACTTGATTTCTTCCCAGAGAATTCCACTTATTTTAACTGAAGGACAGGTATAAAAACTAATTGACTATTTACATTTGCAAAGAGACTATCCCTCTTCCCATTGCATCTAAATCTTAAGGAGCAATCAATATTTAGAGGTTTATACCAATGTAGTGGCTTAAGAAAAAATAGTAAAGCCCAAATTAGTGTATAGATATGTATTTAAATTCTTTTTAATGAATCCGACTTAGACAAGTCAATAATTAATGCCATAAAAATTCAGCTCAACCAAAACTCAATTGAGAAAAAGACAACAGCTTAATAGAGAACACTATCAAAAAATAGTGATCCAATATTTATATTTTTAAAAAGCAATTCAAGGAACTTCTCTAATCACTGAAGCAAAGATACATGTTGTAATGCATATACAAATATAAACATTTCTGCCAATGTCTTCATACATATGCAACATGGATATTTTAAACACAACCAATATATTAAAAAGTGCCAGAAGTGACTTCGAGACAAAGAAGACAAATAAAGCAAAGAAAAATAAATATAATTTTAATTCAGCAAGTACAGTATATTTCTCTTTTTAGTGGAATCAAATATTGATAATACCTCATAAAACCAATTATCTGTAAATGGAGTTAAAAGTAAAAAATATTGCTAATTAGTTTGAGAGACAGTTTTAATTTCAAATTTGTATTTTTAATATTATAAAATTAACCTAATTTTTCATTTGACAAAAGAGTTTGAGAAGAAATTGATTACCACTAATATTAAAAAAATAATTTCATAGACATATTAATTCGAAAAAAGAAACCCTTTATCTAAAAACGTCATGTCAGATAGAATAAAAATAAGTAAGAAGGGGCCGGAGCGATAGTCCAGTGGGTAGGGCGTTTACCTTGCATGCGGCAGGCCAGTGCAGGCCTGGGTTCCATCTCCAGCATCCTATATGGTCCCCCGAGCACCGCCAGGAGTAGTTCCTGAGTGCAGAGCCAGGAGAAACCCTGAGCATTGCCGGGTGTGACCCCCAAAAAAGTGCTTTTTTGAAAAAAAAGGTAAGAATAAATATAATTTACAAAATTTTTATTTTAAACCAGGTGTAGAATAATTGGTAAATAGTAAAATACAAAGCAGAGTTGACACTATTCAAGAATTACCAAATGCATTGTAAATGGACTAAAGTAGCAATGAGCTATTAAATGCAAGCAAGACTTTTTAAAAAAATTGCTGTATGCTTTAGTACAGCCCTCTCTCAGTCACTTAGAGCTGTATTTAAACTGTCTGTGCTACTAAAAGATTTACAAGAAATTAGTGCATTATGGAATTTAGAATCAAATATAGAAGCAAACATTTACATATAAAAATCACAATGTGCCAGAGTTAGACTATGCTTATTTTGCATAATATTCTCAGTTTCAGATTACTAAAACAGATAGACAAGCAATGCTGTTTTTTAGCAGTGTTTTTCTAGCAACATATTACATCATAGGAGTAGCTGTAAAATTTTCTCCAAAATGAAAAACACTGTGACTCTGTCACCCTATCTATCTGCCTTTCCGTTCTAGCTGGGAACAATTATATAAGTAGTAATAGCATATTCATTCCTTTTTAGTCCATGTATTTCAATAGTTTTCTTTCTTCTCCTCACCCCCCATCATCTTTCACTTCCCTCTGTTGATGTTGCTGGTACAGTTCACCAGGGATAATACATTGTTCTGACCCCGTATCACACCAGCAGTGCTGAGATTTGTACTTGTGACAATAGGGTTGGTGCTGGGCATCAAGCTCACAGCCTCTATCATGCAAGTCATGACCAATGAGGTACATCCTCCATAGCTTTTATTTTTACTACACATGGTCAAAACATCTTTTTGAAACAGATAATGATTACATCTTTCTTTGAGATGAGTTTACTTTAACTCAACCTCTAAAACAAACCTTTATTAGAAACAGACTTATCTCATTGCCCTGAGTCTCACCCACATACAACTTTACCTTCTCTACCCTTTCAGATCCCTGCCCCTCGAGGTGCTGCAGGTGTGGGTGCAGTGCCTGGCTGTGTCAGCAGGTGGCTGACAGGAGACAGGCTTGTCTACACCCCCAGGGTTCTACCCCGTGGGCCCTGGATGGTTGATGGTCTGGCATAGAAAAAGACTGGGCCCCTGGGATGAACCCAGAGCCACGGCAGAGCCTGGCAAGCTACACATGGTGTATTCTGATATGCCCAAAACAGTAACAATAATGGACCTCATTTCCAATGAGTAAAGATGTTACTGGTGCCCACTCAAGCAAATCGATGAACAACACTAAGACAAGTGGTAAGTGACCCCTTTAAGATCAAGTGGCCAATGCTCAGCCAAAACACTGTTTTGTTTCTGTAGGTTTGCAGAAATAATGACCTGCAGTGACTTCTCGTTTTCCAGAAAAACTCACAAACTACCCTATATAATCTACTGATTGATGATTTACTGGCCACTTATTCTGTCACTTAACCACCTCTCTTAGCCATTATCTTATGGAGTCCCTTAGCCATTACCAAATGGAGAGGACTACATGGTAACTGAGATCTTAGGTCTCAGCAGCCACTAAGGATAGATCTAAAGCCTTCCTCCCTCATGAGGGAGCTTGGGAAACCTTCCTCCCTTTTGCTTCACTTGACACTTAGATGAACGTCATTGGAG
The DNA here is from genome assembly GCA_021461705.1 of Cryptotis parvus. Taxonomy (NCBI): domain Eukaryota; kingdom Metazoa; phylum Chordata; class Mammalia; order Eulipotyphla; family Soricidae; genus Cryptotis; species Cryptotis parvus. The sequence continues at coordinate 25,873 of JAJIBD010029056.1, forward strand.
TAATCTTTTATCTGAATTACTGATTCAAAATTGTATGGTCACCAAATTTGGGGACAAATTTTCCTCCAGCAACACAGTTCATCTATCCAAATGTCTACATCCTTATCTCCTCAAATCCATGTGTTGAAATGTTAATTTATCGTGCAATGCCTGTAGGGAGGTGCAAGGTTTTGACAGTTGAGTATCCATGAATTCGACTGATTTTCTTATAAAAAGGACACCACAGAGCTCTCTGGCCCCTGAATCACATGAGAAATCTATAGTATAAAAACTGGAAGAGGCAAGTGTACTGTAGTCTGACCATATTAGCTGAGTCTTTCCATGCTCTACAACTATGAGAGCACAATTCCTGTTGCTTTCAACACTCAATCTACAGTACTGTATTACAGTATCTCAATGAACTAAGACATGGACCTTCAGAGAGAAGAATATGGTAAACAGGGAATGATGAACGTTACAGAAATAAAAGTTGTTCCCAAGAGACAAATGCCTGAGAATAAGTAAGACAATGAGTAAATTTAGAAAACAGAAGAATCAGGTTTTTATATATTTTGGAGAGGGACATGATGAAGTGCAAAGTGTTGTTACCTAATTGGAATCTACTTGTTAAAACAAGTAGTTGTCTATCTAGAATGAAATTGAAGCATAATTAATATACATCACCTGATCACTTGACAAACCATTATTCATTGATTTGCTCGATCGGGTGCCAGTAACATTTCCATTTGACCCTATCACATGCCAGTGCAGCCTAATGGCATCTGAGTTAATATACATATAAATTGGTAATCTTAGCTTCTGTGGAGAGAATGATTATTTGGTTGTATGTGTGTAAAACAGAACTAAATGGTAAAAAGGAACTAGTAGAACTAGGAATAAAGAGAAAAGAAAGAATCTGGAAGAACAGAAAAATGAAATAGTAGGGGCTGGTGTGATAGTCCAGTGGGGAGGGCATTTACCTTGCACGTGTTCGACCTGGGTTCAATCCTGGTATCCCTTATGGTCCCCCTGAGCACTGCCAGGAGTGACTGCTGAGTACAGAGATAGGAGTAAGCCCCTGAGCATTGCCGGATGCAAGCCAACAAGATAAAAAAATAAAAAAGAATGGACTAGTAGAATTGAAGAATAGAACAAAGTTGGTAGTTTGTTAAGATAACAAAGGAAATGTTGAAATAAGTAATTATTGCAATACAAAAAATTCTAGATAAGGATAAGGAATGGATCATGGTAATGAGATAAAATTTTGCAAACAGAATGGAAATAAAATCAATTAAAATGTGAAATTAATAAAAGGACAAACATACTGAGTATGCACCCACTGTAAAGGCACTGAATTCCTTATGATCATAGGAGAAACCACAGCGGAGAAAATATTTTTACTGATACAATTACTATAAGTATTATGCTTGCTATAATTCTATAATAATAATCCCTACAAGGTGTTAATGGTGTTAGCCTAAGAATATGAATTAATTCTTATACTGTCCTTAAGGGATATGTGATAAAAATAATATCAGAAATTCACCCACTTTCAAATAGTAAAGAAGTGTAGGAGAAACTTGTAACTATCTCGTGACATCACTTCTCTTTCTTTCAACACTTAATGATAATTTTACATACCTTCCTATTTAAAAGCTAAATTTTTCAGTTTGTCCTAAAGAAGCTATGCTGTGGTTATGCCTTTGCTATTCTTGATTCTGAGCAATGATCAGAAATAGAGATACTATGTGACACTCGATGATAATACTCTGAAAGACAAATTATGTGTGCATCCCTTCCTCTCTTCCCATTTCCTCTGAATACAGTATGAATGTGGGGCAAGAGCTGGAGTAGAGATACCATATCTCTCAGTGGAAACTGCTGATTGAGAAATGGAAACTGAAAGAGCAAAAAGAACTCAGTGGTTGTTCAGCAAATGATCTTAAAACGTGGTTTGGTGCTAATCTCACTGTCTCTTATTTACTCTCTCTCACTCACACACACACACTTCTTATTACTCATATGAATTTTATTAGGAGAGCAGAGAAGACACTCAAATCTATTCTGATAAGGGTTTAGGGTGAAGGTCAGTTTCCCTTTCAGAGCATGTACTATTGTAATCTAACATTCTGTTAGCACTAATAGAAAACAGGAACTTTCTTATTGACTTGTCCAGATGGGAAAAATGGGAAAAGGTTGGAGGGGTCTAAAATATGTCAAATATATAAAATGGACCAGACTCTATTACATCCTCAATTCTCTTGAGCTCCATGCCAAACCTGGATTACCTAGTCTGGCATTAACATAATGGGGAGTAAACTTCAAGATTAAAAATAAAACATCTAAAACTACACCATGTCTGAAGCTATATAGGTGACTTTGTATAAATTATGAAAGGTATCACTGTATCACTGTCTTCCCGTTCATCATCGACTTGCTTGAGCGGGCCCCAGTAACATCTCCATATGTCCTGTCTCATGCTAGTAGAGCCCAAGGCATCTGCTTGATCCAGGAATATAAAGAGCCTCAATCCATTCCGGAATGAGGTCTATAATTTTTACTTGTATTTGGCATATCAAATACAACACGGGTAGCTTGCCAGGCTCTGCCATGCAGGTAGCATACTCTTGTAGGCATCTCAAAGTCCAGCATTTATTGATGAACCACACTGCTGCAAGCAGCCACGCGAGCCGGGCACTGATAGGCTGGTCTGCTGGGTGGAGGTCTGACGGAGAGAAGTCCGGATGTGGAAAATGGAGGTCCTCATGGAGTGGGGGGTCATCTGGCTCGCAAGTAGGCTCTGCTGGGGTGGTGGGCCAGGGCTAGAACCCACCATCCCTTCCAGGCGCCTCGTGAGCAGCTGGTCACAGGGAGAGCCAGTAGCAGCTCTGCCCCATGTCTGCGAAGTCTCTGGACAGGCATACCTGAGCCGGATTTAAGAAAGACTGCTGCAGGGTGGAACTCGATGAGCCAGGTGCTGATAGGCTGGTCTGCTGGGTGGAGTTCTGACGAGAGAGAAGTCCGGATGTGGAAAATGGAGGCCCCTCATGGAGTGGGGAGTCGTCTGGCTTGTTGCAGAGGCTCTGCTGGGGTGGTGGGCCAGGGCTAGAAAGGTAGTTTTCAAAATTCATGGAAGAGAAATGAAAGAAAATGACATTTACAAGGTAAAAGAGAAAAGTGGTGATATTCCACTTAGAGGAAGAGGAAATGAAGGAGGAATGGAGGGAAACAGAAGAAACAAATAAAAGCTTTATTAGAGGGGTTACATGGCAGACAAGAAAAAAGAGTACTCTGTCTTCTTTTACTCTCATACTCCCTACATAAGCAATAGGTGCTAAAAAGAAAATTTTTCTTTTGAAAGGACTACAAGAAATATGGATGCTTGAAAGGAGTGAGAGCTTTCAATATACAGTAAAGTTTATTTAAGAATTATTTGACCTCAAACACATGATCATTTAATCTTTAATAAAGGTGCAAAGAGTCCAAAATGGAAAAAAGGAAAGCCTCTTCAACAAGTGGTGTTGGGAAAACTGGACAGCGACATGTAAAAAAAAATGAATTTGGACCTGTGTCTAACACCATGCACAAAAAGCAGATCAAAATGGATTAAAGATCTCAATATCAGACTTGAATCCATAAAGTACATTGAAGAAAATATAGGAAAAACCCTCCACGACATTGAAGCTAAAGGCATCTCCAAAGGTGAAACATCACTGGCAAAGCAACTAGAAGAAAAGATAAACATATGGGACTACATGAAACTGAAAAGCTTCTGCACCTCAAAAAGAAACAGTGATTAAGATAAAAAAACAGTCCACAGAATTGGAAAGAATATTCACCCAATACCCATCTGATAAGGGATTAATATCCAGGATATATCAGGCACTGGTAGAACTTTACAAGAAGAAAACAAACAACTCCATCAAAAAAATGGGGAGAAGAAATGAACAGAAACTTCAGCAAGGAAGAAATTAGAATGGCCAAAAACATATGAAAAAAATGCTCATCATCACTAATCATCAGAGAGATGCAAATCAAAACAACAATGAGATACCACTTTACACCACAGAGACTGGCACAGATTCAAAAGAGCAAGAACAAGAAGTGCTGGCGTGGATGTGGGGAAAAGGGGGACACTCATCCATTGGTGGGAATGCCGGCTTGTACAGCCTTTCTGGAAAACAATATGGACATTCCTCCAAAGACTAGAAATTGAACTCCCATTTGACCCAGCCATACCACTCCTGGAAATCTACTCTGGGAAACCAAAAATACGCAGCAGAAACACCAACCCTACTTTTTATGTTCATAGCAGCATTATTCACAATAGCCAGAATCTGGAAGCAACCAGAGTGCCCGAAAATCAATGACTGGATAAAGAAGCTTTGGTACATCTACACAATGGAATACTATGCAGCTATTAGAAAAAATGAAGTTATAAAATTTGCCTATAAATGGATGTACAGGGAGAAGATTATGTTGAGTGAAATTAGCCAGTAGGAGAGAGACAGACACAGAATGACTGCATTTATCTGCATAACATAAATATATATGTATGTATTATGATACCAATATCCAAGGTCAAGTGAAACATGGATCAGGAGGTCTTGTCAAAGGTGGAAATTATCACAAACGTGTGGGAGTCAGAGGATAGGTAAGACAGAAAAATGGAACAGTGTGCTAACAATTGTCGAGGGTACTAATGCCAACCTAGAACTGAGCATTAAATAGAGGCAAAAAGATACACATGACAACCCTTTAATGTATGTTCTGTAATCCATAGTCTGGAAGGGAAGGAAAAGAGAAAGAGAGAGAAAGGGAAAGAAATAAAGAACCTGCCATAGAGGTGAGCTGGGGGAGGGAGGAGGGGATCGGGGACGTTGGTGGTGGGAGATGGGCACTGGTGGAGGGATGGGTGCTGGGACACTGTATGACCAAAACCCAAATATAAACCTTTTAATTGTATATTTTGTAATTGTATATCTCACGGTAGTATAATAAAATACTTTAAAAAAGAATTATTTGAAAGCAACACTATTCACAATAGCTAGAATCGGGTAACAACCTTAATGCCCAAGAACAGATGACTGGATAAAGAAACTGTGGTACACCTACACAATGGAAAACAATGCAGCTGTTGGGAAAAACAAAGTTATAAAATTGCCTATAAATGGATGGACATGAAGAGGATCATGTTGAGTGAAATTAGTCAGAGGGTAAAGGACATACATAGAATGACTGCGTTCATTTGTGGGATATAAAAAAATTAATGGTACTAATATATAAGGCCAGGCAAAACATGGATCAGGAGGTCTTGTCAGGGATTGGGGGGATAGCACAGTGGGTAGGGTGTTTGCCTTGCACGCAGGCAACCTGGGTTCGATCCTCGGCATCCAATATGGTCCCCCAAGCACTGCCAGGAGTAATTCCTGAGCAAAGAGCCAGGAGTAACCCCTGAGCATTGTTGGGTGAGACCCAAAAAGTAAAAATAAAAAGGAGGTCTTGTCAATGGGAAGAATCTACCAGAAGTGTGTGGGAGTCAGAGGTAAGGTAAGGCATAGAAGGGACCATTGTGCAAATAATTGTTGGAAATGATAATACCGGCCTAGAAGTGAACATTCAGTGTAGGCAAAGGAATATGCATGATAACTTCTAAATATATGTATTGCAAACCACAATGTGTAAGAGAAAGAGAGAGAGAGAGAGAGAAAGGAAGAGAGAGAGAATATGCAAAGGGACTACCATAGAGAAGGAGGAGGAAATCAGGGGACATTGGTAGTGGGAAATGTGCACTGGTAGAGGGATGGGTGCTGGAACACTGTGCGACTGAAACCTAATCATGCATAGTTTTGTAATTGTATATCTCACAGTGGTATAATAAAATTTATAGAAAGGAAATATGTGAAGAGTATGAGAGGGAACAGTGAGTCATTATCATTTAGAACTTCCCAGGACAGAATATTTGATCACTTGATCACTTGAATCCCGTTATTCATCGATTTGCTCAAGCGGGCACCAGTAACATTTCCATTGGACCCTATCACGTGCCAATGTAGCCCAATGGCATCTGGTTGATTCAGGAATATGAAGAGCCTCAAACCGTTCCTTCAGGGTCTTAACAAGGAAGTCTGACCATCTTGTAGGTGGGCGGCCACGTGATCTTTGACATCCTGTGGGATCCAGTCGGTAACGGCTCTAGTCCAGCGGTTGTCTCCAAATTGCATTACATGTCCAGCCCATCTGATTTTCGATGCCTTGGCAAACGAGACAGTGTCCCTGATTCTGGAATAGCGACGGAGGTCAGAACTCCGTATTCCTTCACTCACTTGAGTGAGACGTGATATTCCAAGCATAGCTCTTCGATGCCTCTCTGGGCATCTTTTCGATGGGCATCTTTCGATGCCTCTCTGGAAGAGAAAAACAACTTGCAATAAAATGAGGTAAGCAGAGTGGGTGAAGAACTGAAGGAGCTTCAAGAAAGTGAAAGCAAAATAAACAAATGCAACTGTACAAAACTAACAAGCTTGTGTACTTCAAAAAGAAATGGTGATCAAGATATAAAGACAGTCCACAGATTGGGAAAGAATATCTACCCAATACCCATCTGATAAGGAGTTAATATCAAAGATGTACATGACACTGGCAAATGTTATAAATGTTACAAGAAAAACACCGTGCAACCCCATAAAAAATGGGAGGAAGAAATGGACAGAAACTTCCTCAAAGAAGAACTTCAAATGACTAAAATGCATATTAAAAAATTTCTCTTCATCACGAATCATCAGGTAGATGCAAATCAAAACAACAATGAGATATATCCACCACAGATGTCAGGAGGCCCTGGCCATTGCCCCCCCTCCGTTCTGGCACAAATGAGGGAGAGACCCAGTTCTTGCCTTACTTCAACCCTGTGTGAGGGAAGTACTTGGGAGAAGCTACTGCCTTCGCACTGCCCCAGAAAGAGACGCCAATGCAGTGGGGGTTTCTGGAGAGCAGTTCCCATTTACTGAGCAGAGTTTAAGCCTTTTATACAATTCTTGGGTAGAGAGGGTATAAGTACAAGTCACATAGCATTTGCAAGGCCCTGAACTATTGCAACAAATAACAATCACAGATTTATTCCTGTGGTCAGAAGACCAGGAACACCCTGCCTGACCTTAGATGTATATCATTTGCTTGTCAATCTCCCTTTAGATACCATATATTTTTTTCACATGGTTGTAACATTTGGGCAGAGCCCACTTCTGGGTCCGCCTTTAGGGCCTTATGGCAGGAAAGTGCAAGGCCCTAAGGCTAGCTGCTCAGAGCCCAACACACAAGAGACTGGTATGCATCCAAAAAGAACAAGAACAACCAGTGCTGGTACAGATATGGGGAAAAAGGGAATGCTCATTAATTGGTGAGAATGTTGACTGGTCCAACCTTTTTGGAAAACAATATGACATTCCTCTAAAAACTAGAAATTGAGTTCCCGTTAAACCCATCAAAGCAAATTCTGGGAATGTACGCTGGGGCCCCCCAAAACACATAGCAGAAACACATTTGCAATTCTATGCTCACTGCAGCACTATTCACAATAGCAGAATATGGAAACAGCCTGAGTGCCAGAGAACAGGCGACTGGATAAAAAAAAAAAAAAAACTATGACACATCTATTCAATGGGATACTATGCCATTGTCAGGAAAAAATGAAGCCATGAAATTTGCCTATAAATGTATGGGCATGGAGAGTATAATGCTGGGTAAAGTGTGTTAGAAGGAGAAGGAAAGATATTGAATGACTCCATTCATGTGTAGGTTTTAAAGAAAAAGTAGTATGAAACTAATATCCAAGATCAGGGAAAACAGGAGCTAGGAGGACTTGTTAATGTTTGGATTCTACAATATGTGTGTGGGGAGCAGAGGGTAGGTAAAGTAGAGAAGGGATCAGTTTGACAATAATAGTTGGAAATAGTAATGCTAGATTATAACTGAGTATTGAAAGTAGGTCAAGGAATATATATATATGGAATATATATATGGAATATATATCCACGATCACGATCTCCCGTTGATATCTATTCTAGAGCGGGCACCAGTAATGTCTCCATATGTCCTGTCTCATGCCAGTAGAGCCAGGGGCATCAGCTTGCTACAGAAACATAAAGAGCCTCAAACCATTATATTAGGTCATAGGAATGACCTAATATAATTGTTACTGAATTTGGCATATCATATAAACCAAGCTTGCATCGCGGGGCAAACTCTTTTAAACACCTCCAAATAAAGCACTTTTGATACCAGGCTGTGATGCTGGTCTCTGGGTGGAGTTCTGAGAGGGGTCCAGTGGAAATGGCGGCGCCGTGGGTGAGGGAGGGGTGGTCTGGCTTGTTGTGGGCTCTCCAGGTGGTGGGCGGCAGAACCCGCAGCCTCCCCTCCTCATAATGCTGAGGAGCAACAGCTCTGCCCCATGTGTGAGTCTCTGGACAGCATACCTGGCCGGATTGGAAAAAGCTGCGAGGGTGGGTGTCGGTGATCTGGGTGTGATGGGCTGGTTGCTGGGTGGAGTTCTCGGGGGGTCCAAAAGTGGAAAATGGCGCCCGTGGAGTGAGGAGGGGTGGTCTGGTTGTTGTGAGGCTCTCGGGTGTTGGGCCGGGCTAGAACCCGCCATGCCTCCCGACTGCCTCATGAATGCCCCGTTGTGCTGTTGAAAGGAAACAAAGTGATTGTGTTATGGTCTGGAATTGTAGACATGTCTTGGCTTTCATTTCTTCATGAGTTATCAAAAACAAGCCATGGAATATATATATGGAATTTATATATATATATATATATATATATATATATATATATATATATAAAATAAACCTTTACAGTCTATGTTGCAAACTGGAATGTACAAGAGTAGAGAGAGCAAGCCTGCCATGGAGGAAGATTGTGGCAGGGTGGTGGAAGGTTAACGATTAACAGGGCACATTGGTGTTGGGAAATGTGTACTGGTGGAGGGATGGGTATTGGAATACTGTATGAATGAAACCCAATCATGAAGAGCTTTGTAATGGTTCATAGAACTGTGATCCATTTGGAAAAATAGAATTGAAGGGGTTGATTTTAGTGTCCTGAAAGAATGACAGGTACTGGGAGAGAAGGGAACTAGTAGACTCACTGTATGAAGTGCTAAGGAAAACTTGGTGTTAACTTATGCTTGGAATTTAACCTACATGCTTGAAAGTAGCAGACAGGCTACACTTTAGGAAACATAATTGAGAAACACAAAAGACACAACTTAGTGTCAGAGGCTGTATGAGACTCTGGGCTTGATCCCCGCCATGTGCACACACACACACACACACACACACACATCACGAGTTGTGTTATCAACAGGTAGTGGTGTAGGTGAGATGACTCAAGTGGCAGAGCCTATGATGTTTATCATTCCACATAGTACCTTAGCACACAGGGGTTAGCCCTATTGGCTCTTAGCAAAGCCAAGCCCTAGCACCATACTTAGCATGGTGAGAAGTAGCCCAATTTTTAGAATACAAAAAGCAAATAGAGGTTCTGTTTGTTTAGGCTAAAGTGAAAAAATTACATGGAGGTGGATATAGCAATCAGGTGGCAGAACCATGAATTGTTTGTGATATTTTAATTTGTATAAAATTGATAGGGAATAGAAATGATTCTTCTGGGGGTTGGAAGCACTTGTTTCTACCTCAATTTCAGCAAATCCACATTATATTAAGCTCTCTCTCTCTGTTTTTGTTTGCCTTCCCACAGGCTGGGAACCCTCTCTGAACATGTGCTGTCTCTTTCATACTTATATCCCCAAGGCGCAGTCTGGGCCTGACATTAGAAGGCATTCAGCAAAGTGATGCTGAATGAACAAGTGAATAAGAAAGAATCTCCGAGACTATTTAGGGCATATGGGGGAATAGACTTCCCACCAAAGGAGTGACGACAGGAATGGTTGCATAGAAGCACATCAGAGGCATTTAAAAAAAAACCTTATTAACACATCAAGTGAATGAAGAAAGGACTCAGCAACAACTACATCAGCCAGACTGAAAGACATGTTCTTTGGACTGTGATAGTACCTTGAGAACAAGATATTATTTCCCATTTTACATTATAAAAAGAATCATAATGTAAATTCAAGGTAAAGAATTATCTAAAGACTTAAAATAAATACATGTTTGAAGATAAAGATTATTGTTAATTTAAAATTATTTTGTTAAGTGGGTTTGCAAGACTATATGTTTTAGGAATACAAGGTCATCTCATCCCACCAACTACCAAAGTGCCAGTATCCCTCAACCAGAGTCTATTACTTCTGAACCTTTTGCCCTATACCTACCTTGGTAACCTTAACTCTGTATTCAGACTTTAAGAATTTGTTTTCACCTAGACATTACCTGTGGGAGTTTCTCTGGCCTCCTCCGAGGCTCCATCGGGATGGTGGACTCAGGTCGGAAGTTGCTCTCGTGGTCCATGGAGTGCAGGGGGTTCAACGGGGGAAAGCTGGTTTCTGCTCGGCGCCGGTGTACCTGTGTCTGAGGCTCAAGCATTCCTGGGTTTGAAATACTCTCCTCTGAAGGGCGGGTCTCTGCAGGGCGGGTCCTTGTAGGCTGGGTTTCTGACAAGCTGGGCTGGAGACTGGATTAATCTGTGGGCTGGAGAGTGGATTAATATGCTGGGGAGATCTTACCAGCTGCAGAGTGTGGATTGTGACACAGATCGCTGCCAGCAAGGTGTGGGAGTTTCTCTGGCCTCCTCCGAGGCTCCATCGGGATGGTGGACTCAGGTCGGAAGTTGCTCTCGTGGTCCATGGAGTGCAGGGGGTTCAACGGGAAAGCTGGTTTCTGCTCGGCCGGGTGTACCTGTGTCTGAGGCTCAAGCATTCCTGGGTTTGAAATACTCTCCTCTGAAGGGCGGTCTCTGCAGGGCGGGTCCTTGTAGGCTGGGTTTCTGACAAGCTGGGCTGGAACGTTGGACATGGGAATCTCCTGGTGGACAGTTCCACAATGAAATCGACCACATCATCTTCAATCGACGGTTTTGTCTGACCGATGTTGCTGTCGTCCCCAAATTCCAGACAGGATCGACCACCGCTCTCTTCGCGGTAAAAATTCTACTTCCCGCAACGGGGAGAAAAGGCTGCAAAGTTTAAGAAGAGAACTCCCAGAACCACCACCAACTGGGAACTCTTTAGCACCATTGCGGCAACATGGGAAGATACCATCATTGATGACATCGATGAAGAATACAACCGACTGGTTCAGCACCTCCATGATTGTGTGAAGAATGCCGAGAGAGAGAAAAAACACAAAAGGACGCTTGTCTTCAGAAACTCTCGAGCTCATTCGCCAACGTGGCAAGGCGCGCGAGCCTCAGGAGACCAAATGCTAACGCCCAAGCTTGCTAAACAATGCAGAGAAGCGATAAAAGCAGACCTCAAAGACAGAAGAGCAGAAATACTGGAAGATGCAGCAGAAGCCGGGAAAAGTATTTCGCGACTGCCCGCCTGTCCTTCAA
>JAJIBD010029057.1:0-27500 GCA_021461705.1 Cryptotis parvus
ATTCATGGGAACTCACAGTTTCAGAAGGCTGAAGCGAAACGTTGGACATGGGAATCTCCTGGTGGACAGTTCCACAATGAAATCGACCACATCATCTTCAATCGACGGTTTTGTCTGACCGATGTTGCTGTCGCCCCAAATTCCAGACAGGATCGGACCACCGCCTCCTTCGTGCAAAATTCTACTTCCCGCAACGGGAGAAAAGGCTGCAAAGTTTAAGAAGAGAACTCCCAGAACGACCACCAACTGGGAACTCTTTAGCACCATTGCGCAACATGGGAAGATACCATCATCGATGACATCGATGAAGAATACAACCGACTGGTTCAGCACCTCCATGATTGTGCGAAGAATGCCGAGAGAGAGAAAGACACAAAAGGACGCTTGTCTTCAGAAACTCTTGAGCTCATTCGCCAACGTGGCAAGGCGCGAGCCTCAGGAGACCAAATGCTAACGCCCAAGCTTGCTAAACAGTGCAGAGAAGCGATAAAAGCAGACCTCAAAGACAGAAGAGCAGAAATACTGGAAGATGCAGCAGAAGCCGGAAAAGTATTCGCACTGCCCGCCTGTCCTTCGCCAACTATAAGACCAAGATGACTGCCCTCCGACGCCCCTGATGGATCTATCACATCTTCCAGAAAGGCAATGGAGAAGATTATCCAGGACTTCTACTCAAATCTTTTTGATAGCCACATCCACCTGCCCACACACCAAATTCCACAGGATGGATACGCCATTCCCAACGCTTCTCCCTTCTGGAAATAAGACATGCCATCTCATCGGTAAAGAAGGGAACAGCACCAGGCCCAGACAAAGTCAGACCCGAACATCTGAAGAATCTGCCATCGGTGCTCATCAATACACTAGCTCGACTCTTCACACGCTACCTGTCCGAATGCAAGGTGCCCTCCCAATGGAAAACCAGCAGGACAGTTCTACTGTTCAAGAAGGGAGACATTCATGACATGGGCAACTATCGCCCCATCTGCCTGTTGTCTGTCATCTACAAGCTGTTTACACGAGTCATCCTGAACAGGATTAGCAGAACACTAGATGAAGGTCAACCATGCGAGCAAGCAGGTTTCCGAAAGGATTCAGCACAATCGACCATATCCACACAGTAACCAAGCTCATTGAGGTTTGTAGGGAGTACAAGATGCCGCTCTGTCTCACGCTCATTGATTTACAGAAAGCCTTTGATTCTGTGGAAACTGAAGCAGTCATCGAAGCCCTAGTCAAACAGGGTGTTCAAACCCAATACATCAAGATCCTTCGTGAGCTGTATTATGGATTCACCACCAGGATCTCACCATTCTACAAAGAAGTGATCATTGATGTCAAAAGAGGGGTTCGACAGGGTGATACTATCTCACCAAAACTCTTCAGTGCCACCCTCGAGAACATCATGAGACAATTAGAATGGGAAGGAATGGGGAGTGAAGATAGATGGTCGGCAACTACACCACCTCCGCTCGCTGATGACATCGCTCTAATAACACCAAACATTAGCCAAGCGGCACAAATGCTGGCTGACTTTGACCGAGAATGTGGAAAGGTAGGTCTACAGCTGAATCTGAAGAAAACTATGTTCATGAGAAATGAACTAGTTCCAGAGGCCCCATTCTCTCTCAATGGAACAAACATCTCTGAATGCAGCAGTTATGTGTACCTAGGTCGAGAAGTCAACATGATGAATGACCTAAAACCTGAGCTGCGCAGGAGGAAGAGAGCGGCATGGAATGCCTTCAAAGGCATCGAAGAAATAGCTAAAAGGACAAAGAACCTCCGGCTCCGGGCACATCTCTTTGACTCCACCGTTCTCCCTGCATTAACATACGCCTCAGAGACCTGGGCCCTACGAAAAGCAGGATGAGAATGCTATTCGGGTCTCCCAGAGAGGCATCGAAAGAGCTATGCTTGGAATATCACGCCTCACTCAAGTGAGAGAAGGAATCCGGAGTTCTGACCTCCGCCGCTATTCCAGAATCAGGGACGCTGTCTCGCTTGCCAAGGCATCGAAAATCAGATGGGCTGGACATGTAATGCGATTTGGAGACAACCGCTGGACTAGAGCCGCTACCGACTGGATCCCACGGGATGTCAAAAGATCACGCGGCCGCCCACCTACAAGATGGTCAGACTTCCTTGTTAAGACCCTGAAGGAACGGTTTGAGGCTCTTCATATTCCTGAATCAACCAGATGCCATTGGGCTACATTGGCACGTGATAGGGTCCAATGGAAATGTTACTGGCGCCCGCTCGAGCAAATCGATGAGTAACGGGATTCAAGTGATCAAGTGATCAAGTGAATAAAAATTTAGACTTCTGTTTTCATTATATTGTAGCATTTAATTTTTGATTTTTATTTTACTATTTTTTTTTGCTTTTGGGGTCACACCTGGCAATGCTCAGGGTTACTCCTGGATCTTTGCTCAGGAATTACTCCTGGCAGTGCTTGGGGGACCATATGGAATGCCAGGAATCAAACTCAGGTCGGCCACATACAAGGCAAATGCCCTCCCCGCTGTGCTATTGCTCGCCCCCTCATTACATATATATATATATATATATATATATATATATATATGTGTGTGTCTGAATATATATGTATATATATATGTATATATATATATATGTATGTATATATATGTGTATATATACACATACATACATACATACATATATACATATATATGTCAGACATAATTTGAAAATATGCATTATTAATATGAAAATATCTCTTGCATACTGTTTATATTTGAAATTCAAGTAGCCAATAAAAGTAAATGAAATGTTTCATTTAAAAAAAGAATGATAATAAACAGATTTTTTTTTAATAATAGATAGAATCCAAATGACAAACTCTCATTGAGAGAAATTTTAGAATAGAATCTGGTAGCATAAATCTCTCATAAACAACCAGGCACATTTAACTGTATGGAGATTTCGATTAGCCCTTTCTTAGTTTTGTTTGTCCTTAAAGTAGTAACAGAGGTAATTTGCTGTTGAATTAAAATAAGCTGTTGGCACTTCTTCACGGATCATAGTACACTTTTAATAATAAGGTCTATTATGTTAACAGGGAAGAGTGATTCTACCAGATGACAAACCTGATGCATCCCTTGGTGCTCATTTATAGTGGTTAAATGGGATTTACTGAATTGTTAACAAACTACTGCAATTTGTATAAATGTACTTTATTGCCACTTTTGAGATGCAATATTTCTATGAATTGAATTTCTACTAAAACATTCTAATCCGAATATTGTAATTTTGGCAGTAATTAGCCCAAGAGTAATTGGGCAAAGTTGAAGTAATGTAGCTTTCAATGCAAAATGCAAAAGAGCCTAAAGCTGATTAGAACTGTCAAGAGAGAAGACCGTGCTTAAAGCTATAGTGGATAATTTTATCAGATACGTTAAGATAAAGTTAGGAAATGCATGAGTAGAATGATACATGTGCTGGACAAGGGTAAAACAAGCTGTTGCTTTTAAAAATGCATTTTCATTCCGAAACCTATCATGTCTGTCTTATTTGAATCTATGTCATAACAGTGTTTCTATGCAATACACTTCATCAATATTATTATGAGTGTACTAACTATGCATTGTGATAGGTGAAATGCATTTAAAGTAGATATCCACATGGTAAAAAGTCAAACAATAAAGTTTTTAATATCATCTATTACTCTAATTTTATATATTAGATCTCATTAGATTGAATCATTGTTTTTTGTTAACCAAAGTCAGTGTAGAAGACTTATCTCTATAGTAGTTAATATAATTTGACATTATTATTTCCTGCTGACAATTAATGAATTAACCCTACTTATTTTTTGCCTGATTCATCTTTGAAGTGAAATAATTTAATTGTGTTTAATACTTTCATTTTGGCCTTTAAACCTGTGTCCCGTAGGTTTATACACCTGAGTGTAAAAGCACTCAAGTTTTTACACCTAAATAACTTAGCATCAATTACATTCCTTTCACTATCCATTGTTAAAATAAAAATTACATCAAGAAAATGTAAATATTTCACCAAATATATGCAATAACCTCTGAATATAGTACATCTATTCTAACAGTTAGACAGAATTACTGATAAACAATTAAAAGTGAAAGACTTATAGGCAGATGAGAATAGTGCCAAAAGAAGCACAGTAGCAAGATGGATAGTACTATTGCATGTGGTACTTGACTTTAATGTGGCAGACCCGGGTATGATCCCCAGTATCCCATATGTTCAGCTCTGCACCACCAGGAGAAATTCTTGAGTGTAGAGCCAGGAGTAAGCTGGACACAAATGGATGTGTCCCCAAACAAGAACAACAACAAAAAATAGCAACTAAAACGTAATTATGCTAGCAAAGTATTTTCTATCATACCATTGTTATTAATTCTTCTATGCACTTCCTATAAAATATAAAAATTGAAACTCAATAAAAGCTAACTTCAATGTGGTGTGCATTTAAATATTAGAATATATAACTAGGTAGAATGATTATGTCTGAAGAAAAATTATGTTTTACTCTGTGCCATTCAAGTGGTAAATTTCAAGTAATATTTAATGGCAAACAAATTTATTTTCTCACCACCGTTGTTCAGAATCATCCTGATCTCAGAGATTAAACTTGCCTTCCTTCACTTTAATTAGCATTATTATTTTCTTTGAAGCAAACTGGATTGGAATAATAACTTCTCTTTATTATGCAGTAGTAAAATTGCATGTCCTTGTTCTAAAGGGTACATCATTTTGTAATGAGGGCTTAAAAGCTAAAATTCATATGGAACCTATGTGAAGAATCTCACTCTACCCGAATGTTGTGTATATCATTTTCTGTCTTCCCATTGTTCATCGATTTGATTGAGTGGGCACCAGTAACATCTCCATGTGTCCTGTAACAAGCAAGTGTAACCCAAGGGCATCTGCTTGCTCCAGGGACAGGAAGAGTCTCAAACCATTCTTCAGGTCATGGAATTGAGGTCCATAATTGTTATTAGCTTTTGGCATAACAAATATATAAAACACTGGTCATGTTTATGTTCTCCTTTAATGTTCTAACCCAGAATGGAATTTTCCCATGTAAATCTGGAAATCTGAAAGTCATCTGTTCTTGAGAACAGATGACCGGCTAAAAAACTATAGTACATCTACACAATGGAACATTTTGAAGCTGATAGGGAAAATGAAGTTATGAAATTCATTTATAGATTAATGGTCTTGGAGGAATATAATGCTGTGTGAAATGAGTCAGAAGAAAGGGACAGACATAGAAAGAATGGGCTCATTTGCAGGATACAAAAAAAAGACCATGATATGAGAATAATACCACAAGATGATTTTGCTAAATTGTGTTATAATTTCACCTCTAAAAAAAGGTGAATTATAACACAATTTAGCAAAATCATCTTGAGGAAAAATTGGACTCACAGACATGGGGCAGAGCTGCGCTCTCCCTGTGCCCAGCCGCTCACGAGGCGCCCAGGAGGGATGGTGTGTCCTAGCCCTGGCCCAGCAGAGGCTTGCAACAAGCCAGATGACCCCACTCCATGAGGGCCTCCATTTTCCACATCTGGACTTCCCTCTCATCAGAACTCCACCCAGTAGACCAGCCTATCACAGCCCGGCTTGCGCAACCGCTTGCGGCAGTGTGGTTCATCAATAAATGCTGGACTTAGAGATGATTACAAGAGTATGCTACCTGCACGGTAGAGCCTGGCAAGCTACCCGTGTTGTATTTGATATGCCAAATACCAGTAACAATTATAGACCTCATTCTGGAATGGATTGAGGCTCTTTACGTTCCTGGAGCAAGCAGATGCCCTTGGGCTCTACTAGCATGAGACAGGACATATGGAAATGTTACTGGTGCCCGCTCGAGCAAATCAATGATGAACGGGAATACAGTGACACAGTGATACAGAAGGACAATAGAAACAAGTGCCTGGAGGATTGGTCGACAGTTGGAAACCTAAATCAAGTGCTATGGGAGAAGGCAGTTCATAAAGAGATGGGATCACTATGATATTTGGGAATGACCACTCTGGATAAAAACTATGTGCTGAAAGTACATGAAGGAACAAATATGATAACGCCTTAGTATCTGTGAACAGCCTCTGGGGATAGTGGCAGGTGGAAAACTGGGGACATTGGTAGTGGGAAATGTACACTGGTGGAGAAATGGGTGTTGGAGCCTTGTAAGGCTGAAACCTGAACATGAACAGCCTTGTAATTTGCATTTCACGGTGATTCAATTAAAATTAAAATCAATCAATCAATCAATCAAATGCTCCAAATAAGGTAAAAGAGCTAGAGTTGTGTCCTCATGTCTCATAATTTATGCTTCTAAGGAGTAATAAAATGTGGCAACATTTGGTTTATTTTATCAATTGTTAGCTTTTACTTACAAAGTCTTGTGAGAAGTTCAGGAAAATTCTTTAATTTGCATTCAAAACCAAATTATTAAGGAATTTGATAATTTGTCTTTAAGTGATAATCCCCTTAAAATAAATTTTGCCTGGTTTTTTGACTGAAATCCTTATACTTATTTGTATTAATGCTACTCCATAATATTTGGTCATGGAATTGTGGAAGTAGTTGGAATTTGTGACATCATTTTTAGGACAGGACCTTGGAAATTCTTGCATTTCAATTTCTCCTGTAAATCATCTGAAAATCAAGACTTTAAGATCGTAGTACCAGTAATGGCTGAGAAGAGAAGGACCAGATGCACAGTTGCTCGAGCTCCTACCCAAGGGGAGCAATGAGAGGGGAAAACTGGTTCAGTCCCAGGCCAATTTAAACAGAGCTCTGAGGGTCAGCAGATACGTGGGCTGCTGTGACAGTGCTGGCCAGACTTGAAGCAGGGATTCAGGCCCCTCCCTCATTCATCAACCTCCAATGACCCAGTGGGCGTGACTATGAGCTCCGCAGCCTCATGATCAGTAATGCCAGAGAAGAGAAGGACCAGACACACAGCTGCTTCAGCTCCTACCTATGACAGGCACCAAGCTTAGATAACAACCAGGCTTAGGGATAGATCCTGCATAGAGTCTTGCCCATATATACATTGTAATCATCAAGGTAGTTGCAACAAACTGAGGGAGCTGGTGTGAGAATGGACACTGGGTGGTTGGCTATGGCCTTTGGTGGTGGTAGGGGCACGATAGTGTTGGCACCCAGGTTGACATAATGCAAGGGAAACACCCTATCCGCTGTACTGTACTATTGTTGCAGTACACGGTTCCTCCAGAGCTTCTGTATCTTTCCTGGAGTTATCTCCTGCAGGACACTTTGTAGATAAAGGGCAGAAAAAAAGTTTGATTCTGTGACTTTATGTGGCAGTATATCTTACTGTGTACTCTATGTTAGCTGGTATAAATATTGTCTCTTATGCTAACAGAATCATCATGGGACTAGATAGGTCTTTCCAGTATATTTACCTGGCCATGTTAGATCTCTAAGTAATTAGACCAGAGGGAAATGCAGTTAGCCTCAAAGCAAGCAAGTGTGGCTCTCTAATACGTCTTAAGGCTAATATACAAAACAACTATGAAGTAAAAGACGAGAATCTTGTGAAGGCTTGGAAAAATATAAACCTGGCTGTAGAATATCCATTATTATAGATTCATGCACTCAGATACATGGGGCAGAGCTGCTACCAGCTCTTGCTATGTTCAGCTGATCATGCATGAGGCGACCAGGAAAGAAGGCTAGTTCTAGCTCTGGCCCACAATCCCAGCAGAGCCTCACAAGAATCCAGAGGAACCCCCTACACCACAAGGGCCACCATTTTCAACATCCAGACTCAACAGTTCCTCAGAGCTCCACCCAAGAGAAAATTTGATCTCTCCCCATTGGTTCATCAATAAATGCACGACATGAGAGGCTACTACAAGAGAATCTCACCCAGCACAGCAGAGCCTGGCAAGCTTACCGTGTCATGTTTGATATGACAAAAAACAGTAACAAATATAGACCTCATTCCCATGACCTGAAGGAAAGGTTTGAGGCTCTTCATGTTTCTGAAGAGAACAGATGCACTTGGGCTACACTAGCATGTGATAGGACGTTTGGAGATGTTAGCGATGCCCACTACAGCAAATCGATGAACAACCATGGGAAGAAAAATGATACAAGTGATAGATAAATGGCCTTGCCCTACTATATAGGGCCTTCAGGGACACTTCCAAGGCAGTTCTTGACTGAGGCAATATTAACATTTCAATGGGACTAGGTGAGATCCTAGGAGAAGTTACCTGAGGGATTGACCCTAACTGCTCTCCAATAATGTGGGCTGGTCTGGGCTGAAAAGTTATAAAAGCTGTAGACTGCTTTCTTCTGCTCCTTATCACCTTTTCTTTTCCTGTTCTTTGCCCTCTGTCTCCTTTTTTTTCCTTCTCTTCCAGCTACCCAGTGTTCCCAGCACCACTGTTGAAAATACTTTCATTGGTCCACTTCACATTAATGCTCTATATCACTAATCACCATAGAGATGCATTTCAAAACAACAATGTTACATCATCTCACACCACAGAGACTGGTACACGTCCAAAAGAACAAGAGCAACCAGTGCTGGAGCAGATGCAGGAAGAAAGGAACACTACTTCATTGCTGGTGGGAATATTGACTGGTCCAGCCTTTCTGTAAAATGACATGGATATTCCTCAAAAATCTAGAAATTGAGCTCCCACTTGACCCAGCATTACCACTTCTGGGAATATACCCTGGGAGCCAAAAATACATAGCAGAAATGCCCTCTGTACTTCTAAGCTCATTGCAGCACTAGTCACAATAGTCAGAATAAGAAAACAAACTAAGTGCCCGAGAACAGATGGCTGGATAAAGAAACTATGGTACACCTACACAATGTAATACTATGCTGCAGTTAGAAAAAAATTGAAGTAATGAAATTTGCTTAAAAGTGGATGGACATGAAGAATATCCTGCTGAGTGAAATGAATCAGAAGAAGAGGAACAAAATAGAATGACTGAATTCATATGTGGGATATAAAAAAATACATAGCATGTGATTAATATCTAATGCCAAGGGAATACAGGGGCAAGGGAGGACTGGATAATGGTTGCAATTTGCCACAGTGTGTCAGGGGAAAAGAAGAGACTTAGGAAAAAGAAGGGTCCAATATGACAATGACAGCTAAGAATGATCATTTTAGCCAGGAACTAAATATTGAAAGTAGGTAAAGAGAAATACCTGATAGCCTTTCAGTGTTGCAAACCATAAGGCCCAAAATGAAAGAGAGAGAGAGAAACAGGCAAACAGACAGACAGACATCAGGGGAGAGAGAGAGACAGAAAGACAGAGACACACAGAGAGAGATACTGCCTATCAGAGGCAAGAGCAGGTGGGGTAGGAGAGAAATTGTGGACACTGGTGGTGGGAGATGTTCACTGCTGAAGGCACTGGTGATGATAGACCATTCTATGAGTGAAACCCAAACTTGAACAACTTTGTGTATCTATCACTGTGATTCAATAAAAAATTAACTAATTAATTAAATACTGTCAATTATACTTAAAACATTGAAAAAGAAAAAGTATTTGTCAAAAAATATATTATACACAGTTTTTCATGATGGTGGCTAACACATTCTATCTTTTGTTGTTATTATTTTTGCCACACCTAGCAGTGCCCTAGGCCTATATTTGATTCTTAACTTGGTGCTTGGTCTATCATTGATCAGTCCCAGACCCTGTACATGAAAATCATGCATGTGTGATCCCTGAAAATAGAGTCAGGAGCATTGCAGGATCCGACCACCCAAAAAAATAAACAAGAACATAAATAAATAAAATCATTCACTTTAGTTCCTCTGAACTATTACCCAAGTCCCTCTTCTCTTTTCTATTCACAAAAATGTATTTGCATGGCTTTTCCTCATTTTTGAGGACATACTTTAATTATACCTTAGGGTATAAATGATCGGATACTACTTCAATTTAAGTTAGTTCCTTTTTAATTTTTCCACATCTACTGTGTAATTGTTATTTCAGGTTTTCTTTTATTTTTTTAAATTTTTAAACATTTTTTTTTATTATACCAACGTGAGATTTACATTTACCAAAGCTTTCATATTTCAGGTTTTCTTTACAGGGGGTTATATTCGTAATTTTGTTTCTATGCCACACCATACATGAATTCTTTTTAAATATTCAAAGGTAATGAACAGTTTGCTTCCTTTTATTTCTAATATTATCTTTAAGTATTCTTGATTAGTTATGAATATCTCACATAGGTGAGAGAAACTTGACTGCATAAATTTGGGTGAGTGCGTTACGTTCACACTCAATCTTAGGGAAAATTATAAGTTCATATGCAGTAATGTGTTGCACTACAGCTGCCCAGAGCCTCTGCATCTGCCCTGGATTGCCTCCTGCAGGTAACTCCATAGATAGGGGGATAGTTTTATGTGACAGTTTATCTGACCATGTATTCTGTACTGACTGGTATAAATATTCCATACTGGTATGGAATGTACTTGTATAAATATTCTCTCATACTACCACAGTCATCATGGGACTGACCAGCTAGATCTTACCGGTATATTTGCCTGGCCATGTTGGATCTCTAAGTAATTAGACCAGTGAGAAATGCTATTTCCCTTCAGACAAGCATGACTCTCTGATAACTCAAATCAAATATAACAGAACTACCATGAACTAAAGACTAGACTCTTGTGAAGGCTTGGAGAAATATTTAACAGGCATTAGTATAGTCTTTGGTACAGAGGCATGACATATCAGAAACCCCTTCTCTACCCTGCAGAGGCATTTCCTGGACAGGTCTTGGCTCATGACATTAACATCAAAAGGGCCTAGGTGAGGTGCTGGGAGAAATTACCTGAAGGCATTTGACCCTACTGGCTTCCCATAAAAGTGGGAGGTCTGAGTTGCAGGGGATAAAACTAGCCTGCTTACTTTTTGCTGGATCTCTTTTTGGTCTCTCTCTTTTGGGGCTCACACTCTTCTTGGGTTGCTCTTCCCCTTTCTGCTGGTGCCTTGTCTTTGTCTCCTCTCTACAGGGCCTTAATATGTGGTGGCCACCATCTTGGCCTACATGTGGCTGGGGTTCTATCCGGGAATCCTAAGCACAGGGTTTTTCCTATTGCTGATTTGTATGCCTGAATTTGTGTTAAGTAAAGCATTTTAAAACCTCTCCGGATTCTTGTGTCTTTCTCCCTCTGCTGGCCGCTGATCCCCTGGGGCAGAAGGAGATCCGCGACCCTCTCTGCTCCTGGATTTTGTGCGACACTTCATTGTTTCCCTGCAGCAAGGGTCAAAGCTTACTAACTTTTTTTTGTTATAAATAAAAGGACATACTTGCTAACTTTTCATTTTTGGATGTTCTTGTAGAGTTCAAAGATACACACACACATACACACACACACACACAACATATATATGTTTACATAGGTATAAGCATATGGTATAGTACTGCATTAGCTTTTTCAGACCCCTACCCCCTACTCCTATCTGCTCAATTTTAAGTAATAAAATATAGTTTCAGTCTTACAGTATGCTACATATTATGATTTATAAGCTGAAGTTTCCTTCATATTGAATTCTACATATAATCATCTCCATTCTTTCTTATTTTTTTGAACAATGTCTGGATTTTGAAAGCACCTGTCTGCCATCTGGTTTAAGTTGATCAGCTCCTGAGTCTCTTTGCTCTTCCACACTGTTAGTTTTCCCCCAAACTTTCTTTTCTTATAGATGTTAATGCATCACCTGCATTCCTATAGTATGTTCTAATGGAAACAAAAGATCCAAAATTCCATATTTACTTTTTAACAAACATAGCTACCGTTAGAACAAATAATTATTTATAGCTCTGTTAGGAATCGTAAATGCTGTCTTAAGAAAACCAGAAAAGGATTTATCTTATAACATTTAATTCCTATAACATTTAATTCATAGTCAGTACTGCAAAATAAGTAAAATATCTACAAGAAAAAAACAGTTTTTTTTTTCTGGCTCATGTCCTTTTGAGAGAGGGAGAGATAGGGTGAGAGAGAGCAAGAGAGAAAAAGAGAGATAGAGTGAGAGGTGCAGGAACTTTCTCAAAATTTCCCTCCTATGATCGGGTAGGGCAGTATGATATTAAGAATAAGGATCTTTAGTAAATATTTCAGTCAAATAAGTAAAAATATAGCTACAACTTTAAATTCATGTCATAGTGACTAAAATTTCAACTTATTTTTTTCTTTTTTGGGACACACCTGGCAATGCTCAGGATTACTCCTGACTACACTCAGGAATTACTTCTGGTGGTGCTCAAGTGACCATATAGGATGCCAGGGATCTAACCTGGGTCAGCTGCATGCCAGGCATATGCCCTCCCCACTGTGCTATCACTCTGGCCCCATCTTGTAAAAAGTTTTGGCTTTTTCCAAGTCAAATTTTTGAAACAGAATATAAATCATGAAGAAAAAATTTTAAAGCATGGTATTAATTTTATTGGTTTATGCTTAAATATAAATACTAAGCTGTACTCATTGAGTCACAAATTATGGAATCACCTTTTATTTACAATAGTAAATGTAATATGCACAATTTAGAGTGAGGACTGACTGTAAAATACTAATAATTTAAGGTGTTTTATAAATAGTTGATATTTGATTAAAATAGTAAGCTCATAATTTTATAAAACAAGAGCTACTTAGAAATTATCAGTTACCAAATGCATATTTTACAGTTCTAAAAAAAAGTGACCTAAAAGAATTTTATTTATATCTACTATAAAACTGGATATAAAACATATTTATAAATCAGGTTTGAATTTTGCTATAATTGTGCTTTTCAAAGGAGATAATTAAATTGCTATGACTTTGAGAAAGGTCAGTTGGTTGGGATAGCACAGATCAATCTCTTTAGGGCACTTGCTCTTAATAACCACGAATTATTTCATAAGCTGGAAGGCTTGGCAAGATTCCTCCTGCCTAAAATGCTTGAAAATAAAAGAAATTCACTAAGAAACACTATAATAGGTTTTTTAATTCACCAATTAACCTGTTTAAGCATCTTTGTTATCATCTACCAGTTAACCTACTCTATGATCAAATATTTGGGAAAATGAGAAGATGAAGTCTCTTGGGTTTCTTTGTTCATTCTTGTCTTTGATTTGGTGTTGGTGCCCTAAGCTAAATATAGAAGGGAAAAGATCTGAACTTCAGTTCCGACAGAATAAACTCTACTTTTAGAAATTACTATTGAGTACTTGTCACCTTAATTCTTATTCAAACAGTTCCATGCTGTAACTTTATTTCTGATACAACATTTAGAGTATTTCTAATATATAATAACATAGATCGTGACCATAAAATAAAGTCTTTATGGAAAAGTGATGTCAAGATTTACTAATGAGAAAAAACAGCTATTTTCATCTAGAATGACAAAAATGAGTATTCCCACTAATCATAAGCTTGTATATATTCTCTAAAGAATTTTTGCTAGTCATGATAATATGTGTGCTTTGGATTTTCAAGTTGTTAAATGAAATTTTGCTTAATTCTATTAGCATTCACTTATCAACAGAAGAATATCTTAACTCCCTGGGAAGATATTTTATATGGTTATAGTTAGTACATATTTGATTAGTTTTCAAAAATATTTAATGAAACAGGGATCTCTAATGCTTAAACTAAAGGCACTTAAAAAGTGAATACCTTTCGGGCTGGAGCGATAGTCCAGCGGGTAGGGCATTTGCCAAGCACATGGCGGTCTGTGCCGGCCGGGGTTCAATTCCTGGCATCCCAATGGTCCCCTGAGCACTGCCAGGAGTGATTCCTGAGAAACCCCTGAGCATTGCCGGGTGTGACCCAAAAACCAAAGAAAGAAAAAAAAGAATACCTATTTCTGATTTGCCTTATTGGACATAAAGCATCATGGGCCACCTAGTAATGCTCTTTAACTAACCCTAACATGGTAAAATTTATTATATATTAAGACTGCTTGGATCTGAAATTAATTTTATTTGTCTTCTCTGATAGACTTTTTTAATGTTAATTCATTTAAATCTCTCACTGTGCTTTATGTCATTTTTTATTTATGAATCCTAAATCAGTTTTAACAGTTTACATTAAAAATGTTTCCATGTGATGGCAAAATCTACCAAAATCAGACTTTCACTGTTATACTTAAAATTGTTATTTCTATTGTAGTAAACAGCCTACCTCTAATTATACTGTCTGCAAAGACTTACTAGAGTCTCAGTTCTGCATTCCTTAAAGCAATTCACCTCAGCCTATTAAGCTAAGAAATTAATGGTTCTGTCTACTGTGACTGTTTCTGGCAAATTGCTTGAATAAGATAAAGTTTTGTTGAAAGCACATTCTTTTTCCTTTGTCCTTCGTTTGCAATCTATCTTGAAGCTTGATGACCTTCTTCCAACTCATTACTTTGATCAAACTTTTCTATGTGCACTGGTCACCCCTCATTATATGTATTACAGAGGTCGCATATATATGTATCTCTGTGTGTATGTGTGTACATGTTTAGATTGTTCAATAAGTAAATAAAGGATAACATCTTAACTTAAATAATGACAATAAAGAAAATAGATGTCAGTCAAAGAAAAACAGGTTTTTACCTATGACTTTTAACCTTATCATTTTACACAAAGAAGTTTTTATTTTTCTACCCTAGACAATAAGAATTGTGTAAAAACTGTCAACCTCTGATAAATTTCAACCACCCTTTCTATATAGTTCTTCTGAGAAATTGAATTAAAAACAGTTAATAGTTTATCTTTTTATCACTCTCTGCTGGTTTGGAATATTTTTCATTACTGCTGTAACTCAAGTCTTTCTTTCTCAGAAGTTCAAGGTATCTTCCACATTTATTTCCCTCTAAAACCTGTGACTACCCTTTATGACTATTCAGGTATACTTTGATGATTTCATTGATGAGCTTCTTTCCTCATATTATTTTATGTTTTTCTACTTTAGTACTTTCTATTGAGAATTTTATTAATCTATGTGGTATTGTTTTGCCGCACCAATATGCTTTGACCTTCTCAACTGCAGTGATGAACAATTAAATGTTGCCAACTGGCAAATCTGCACCTCAAAACTTGTCTACAATTGAAACTTAAATTAATTTTCTGGGACTTCCAGCTTTCAATTAGCTCCACTTTCCACTTTCACATCTGCCGTAAGACATTTTGTCTTTGCTCTCTATGTGACCTCTGATCCTTCAGCACCTGCCCATTTTCCTGGTCTTTTTCTTTCTTCACATTCAGGAACCTAGTACCAGCCTTGAAACTAGAGACCTATAAATGTTTGTGAAACTCTATTGAATTCCCTAACCCCATGAATTGACTGGTATTATATTCTGCTGTTTCAATGTCCTTTTTTTTAAAAGCTGTCTGTTGCTCTTTTAATTATAACCATAGGTTCTTTCTTTTTTTTCTTTGAATTGAAACTGTGAGATACAGAATTGCAAAGCTTTCTTGATCTTGTTTCAGCCCAACAATGTTCCACACTCATCCCTCCGCCAGTGTGCATTCCCCATCACCAATGTACCCAATATCCCTCCAGCCCGCATTAACACCTGCACTTAATCTGTCTCTATAGCAGGCATTTTTTTCTCTCCTTCCCTCTTCTTTTTGGGCAATATGGTTTTGCAAAACAGATACTGAGAAGCCATCATGTTTGGTTGTTTATTTATTTTTGTTACACATCTCCCATCCAGAGTGATTCCTTTCAAACATCATTGTCATAGTGATTCTCTATCACAACTGCCCTCTGCCCCAGCACTTGAGGTGGACTTTCAACTGTGGACCAATCCTCTGGGCCCTTGTTTCTTTGTCCCTGGGTGCTAGTCCCATACTATGCTTTTTTTCTTGCCACAAATGAGTGCAGTCATTCTATGTTTTTCCCTCTTCTTTAGACTCATTTCACGTAGAAGGACACTCTCCATGTCCATCCGTTTCTAAGCAAATTTCATGAATTCATTTTTTTTCTAACAGCTATATAATATTCCATTGTGAAGATGTACCATAGTTTCTTTAACCAGTCATCTGTTCTCAGGCACACTGGGATGTTTCCAGATTATTGCTATTGTAAACAGTGCTGCATTGAACACACAAGTGCAGATACCATTTTTGCTGTTTTTTTCTACCCCTAAGGGTACATAACTAGAAGTGATATTGCTGGGTCATATGGAAGCTCAATTTTGAGGAATGCCCATATTGTTTTCCAAAATGCCTGGAACAGCTGGCATTCCCAACCACAATCAATGGGAGCCCTATCTCCCCACATCCCTGCCAGCACTGTCAATGTCTTTTAGAATGCACCCTTGTCTCACTCATTCACTTGGTCTCTATTGCATTTCTAAATACTTTACCACATATAGCTGTGATTTCCTTTGCTCACTTTCTCTTCCATTTTGCTTAAAATGATGAAACAAAATCCATCTACATGAGTGGTTAGATAGAATATTTACTATACTTAAGCTCAGAGAGTCCTAGTTACAGCTGAACATTTTCTCTACTTTTTGTTGCATTGCTTTTTCAATTCTATTTTTAATAGTAGCTGCTAGTCCAATTATTTTAGGATTTTAATTGTCCATTCTTTAATGAGATAACATGGTAAGAGGAGTAGAAGGGGTGACAAAATTCCCTTTCTTTTTCTTTTTACAACATTTGCTTGTTTCCCTGTATTAATACTTAAATGCTTTTTATATCTTTTCAACTTGACTTCTACAAAAAGTGTGTTTTCCAATATGTCTCTTGTATTTCCAGTGTCACTTGCATTTGATTTTTTGCTTTTGGTAATTATTATTTCTATTATTATTATTTATTATTATTTCTACTCAAATAATTTTATCCCCATAAAATCAACATATAATCACTGCATTCCTCAATATTTTGAAATATTTTAGAGTTCGTCGAACTTTGCATTAGTCTTATTTTTAATCCAGCATACTGTTACTCTTCATCACATAGATTACATTCTCCTTGATATGTTATAGCAATCCTGTAAGTATACCTTCATTAAAGGATTTTATCTCACCCTAATGACTTTTTTCTTATTTACATCACTGATAGTTATGTATATTATTCATGACCAAAGACAAGCCTCAATTTATTATGCAACTGTTTTCTGATATTAAACCATTCTTTTTGCTTCTCCTATAACATTTATTGGGTATTCAATGACATGCTTAGTCTCCATTTCTCTGATAATATCATTGGTCTTTGGTGACAAATATTATTTTAGTTTTGAACAATGTAGCAAAATTGTTGCCATCAGGTTCTATATTAAATAAAAATATTTGTTGACAGTAGGGAAGTAGACATATTTCAATTGTACTATTACAGATCCTGAAATATCATATATTCAGAAAATTTCCTGGGTGCCAGATGCTACCTAAATTCATTTAATCCTCACAACCATACTCTGCAGTTGTTGTTATTAAATCCATTTAATAAATGAGAACTGAGGTTCAGAGAGGTTAAATCTCCAAGGTCAGATAGCTAATCAAAACCAGCTATGTTTGATTGCAAAGCTCATAATCCTTTCATTAGACCTAGAAGATTTCAAATACTTGTGAAATGATTGTTCTAAATGAAAAGAGTTTGAATTGGTTTAATATAATATCAAGTATTTATATGTAAATAGTCTGCCTAACTTTCCATGTATGCTCTGAAAAGAATCTTTTTTTTTAATTCTGTGAATTTTGGTTACTCTGAATATATTTTCTGGCTTGTTCTAGTCATGCCCCATAATACCATTATGACCTGTAAAATTTCACATATTAAAATTCTGTTTATATTATGTGTTTTAAAATCTAAACATCAAATGATTGATAAAAATCTGTCAAAGGGATACAATAGAAATGTTATAATAATAAGCAGCAGAAAAATTAAATGAGAACCTCTTGAAAATGTATTGTTTGCATGTAGTGAATAAAGAATTGATCCTATAGTAACAAAAATCTCTAAAGAAAACACCATATTCATCTCACAGAAAATGTTGTGAAAATAGCAAATGGGAATAAGGTTAAAAGAAGTCATAAAATTTTCCATTTGTGCTTTTTTGTGCTTTGTGCACATAAAATGGGATCTCACCCTTAGGGTACAGAAAACAAACAAAAAACAAAGACATCTGAGACAAAATAAAAACATTACGCAAGCCAAAACTACAAAACCAAACTGGGTCATAGAGATGGTATTTATTTTACTGTATCAGTGATTCATATCCCTAAGAAATATGTATATGAAAGAAAAATCATGTAGGGAATAAAATGTTTTGGCATAATCTATGTTCAAAAACCATCAAAGTGAAAATCAGATATGTCAATACATACGTGGCATTTTAACTCCAGCTTGTTAAAGAAAAATCAACTGATGGAAAAGGCAATTTTGAACTTTTCTCAGCTGAGAAACCCCAGAAGTCTAAGACATTTGGCTCTCATCAGACTATGTCATCAAACTTTCTGGAGAATAAACTCTGCTTCTATTTTGTTAATTCCTTAGCTCTTGTGTTTTAGTGTATTAGTTTGAATTTTCTTTCCTTAGCCCTGGTTAAGAATCTTAAAGAACTATGTGAACAGGATTTGTTTTGTTTGGAAGCGTTCCAAACACGAGGTCTCTGAGTTCTAATACCTGGAACTTTTTGGTGCAAGCTCACGGTAGCGGTAGCAAGCTCCAGTACCCCTACATCGTGTTGTCATCCTGGACCCTCACAGAAATCCAGAAATGAGGAGCTGTTTATATTCATCACTTTTTTTTATCTACCACATTCATTTGGCTGCAGAAAACGTTTTTAAAGAGGCCTCAAATGGGAAAACCAAGGTATCTACGCTGATATCAAGAGGCTTAAAGCATTCTAAGAACTTTCTAGATGAAAACCAGGAAAGAAACATTAGAGATGACAAAAGACATATCTGTCTTTCAACAGTCTTGCTTTTGTTCCGCTGAGATCCATTAGCAGCTGAGAAGTGTGAAAATTAGGAGCTAATGCACAGATGATATTTTAGGGCTGAGAATGCAGTGAGCATTCGCATCTCCTTCTCAGATCCCCCTTTATTCCATCAACTGAGTTATCTGTTCTATTTTTTTCGCTGATTTCTCAACAGATTCAAATATTGCTTCACAAGTCTGATGAGAGAATGACCTGGTTCATAGTGATAGCATCAAGGACCTATTTCCCAAGAGAATTTTCAAGGGGACAGGGAAACAAGCAGATGTTTTCCATCAACAACTAATACTGGATAGCTACCATTACTCCCTTCTTAACCACATGCTCTAGGCCGTAATCATGTACTCCCTTCTTCTGCTTTCATAGACACAGCAGCATGTCATAATTCAAATCCTGTCTTGTTGACACAGCTTGCTTCAGCTGTTCACATAGCAAATTGTTTGTTCACTGAAACCAAAGACACAGCAGCTCTTTGTGGGATGACTAAAAGGAGCTGCAGATTTCTGGATGATGTTTGCGGTGCAGGGCTCTGGAAACATCGCACAAATGTGTTTACACTCTTTCGGTCCCAGATACACATGGAGTGTTCCTGTCCTGCTAGTCTTATAACAGGTAGCAGCTGAAAAAGAATGCTTGCATCTATTGATGGAATCTTCTGATGAAGTTTTTTCTTTTTATTATTTTTTTGGGGAGAGGGTCACACCTCTCCCCTGAGTAATGTGCTCAGGGCTTACTACTGGCTTTGCATACAGGGATCCTTCCAGGCTAGTGCCAAGGACAATAGAGGGTGCCAGGAATCCAAGGTGCGTTTGACACCCTATTGCCCTATGTGTTGGACTATTGCTCCAGCTAGAAACTACCACGATTTTTAAAGCAACATAGAATTCCACTTTGCATCAAAAATATGTGTTCAACTATTCAGCTGTTAGGAGGAAAGAAGAAGTCATGAAATTTGCTGATACATGGATGAACATAGAGAGTATCATGCTGAGTGAACTGAACCACAGGGAGAAGGAAAAACAGAATGATTCAATTCATTTGCAGAAAATATATACATATATACATATAGTATGTATGTATGTATGGTATGAATGTATGCATGTGTTCTCAAAAACAGTAGAAACAAGGGCCAGAAGGACTGGCCCATGGTGAATGCTGACCATAAAGTGGGAGTGATAGTATTGCAGTTAGGACAGAGAAGCAACCCCTCTGACACTAAAAGTTGAAACGATAAGTCACTCTGAACAAAAACTCAGTGCTGAAAGGAGGTAAAGTGATATGCGTGATACACTTTCAGTAACGGTATTACAAACCATAGCACTTAAAAGGAGAGAGAGAGAGAGAGAGAGAGAGGGTCAGAGAGACGAGAGTACTATGTGATTGGTATATTATGTGATTGGTACTAGTAATTTCATAATAGCTAGAACTAGTGAATAAACAACAGGAACACTTAATACTTGGTCTCACACAAGTGGCATATAAATTTTTAACCTGAACAAATTAGAATTAAGAATCAATGTCTTTATCTATAAAAGAGATCTAAAGCACCTCAATAACTCAATTAAGTTTTTGAATTCTATTTCTGTAAATTAATACTTGGCAATCAAAGCTGCAAGTTAGTACGTTTGTAATCTAATCATTTTTCCAAATGATTAAAATTACTTTTCAAGACAAAGTCCATATGTTCCATTTTTCTGTTTGTCCAAAGGTGATTTTGCTCACAGATAAAAATATTCCTATAAAATATGGGCAGTTTGTTTAAGTTGTTTGCTCTTACTTTCTATCAATTTTCATTCTGTTCAAATACACGATTACATACTTTCTGGCCCATATTTTTATTCTTTGGTTTCCCTGTTCATGTCCTGTTACTTTTCCATGCATAATTTCTTTACATTATGGCTAGAATTCTATTATTAAAGTGACTCATTCTCTGCCATAACCCCCCACTCCGCTTTTCCAATGTATAAAATATTTCTCTTTTCTTGCTTGTCAATCATTCGTCAGTTAATTGGCCTAGCTATAAAGCCCCTTATACCTTTATGGTAGAACATTATAAATGCCAGAATTATCTTCAATAACCAGGTCAGTGTCTTCACCAAGGCTTTTTCTCCTCCAAAGTCCAGTTTAATTTGCTTTTACTGCTTCCACTCAAGATCTCATAGGTCTTTCAGTTTTTCTAACTTCTCTGTACATTAGACAAAAATGGCGTTTTGGTGAAAATTGCAGTGTTCTTCCCACTAAAATTGACTGGGAATGAAAAAGAGAAACTCAAAATATCACCTCTTTAACAAAAAAAAAGATGCTAAGTTGCAATTGCGACCTACTCAGAGTTAAGGCTGCATCAAATTGGGCATTAATTATTTCATGCGGCGGTATCATTTCAACCTCAAATCGAACTACCATATCTTATAGGCTAGGGGTATTTCATAGGAATACCTTATAAAAAGGGGAAACTGCTCATAATCATCTGCTAAACTCCTGAATCAGATGACCTTATTGCCTTGCCAAGAAATCAGAAAGAAAACGGAAATTTTCTCTATAGGAGGTTCCTTTACACAGCACCTTTGGGTTGTCTCCTTCTTACTAAACAGCACAATCATATAGAGGTTACTTTTATTAGTACCTGTCACCAATCAACTATGTCTCCATAGTTAGATTTCAAGAAATTTGAAGAAAGGACCCAATACTTATATAGCTTACATATTTTTCATAGTGCTAGGCAGCTTGTATCTGTTCTAAAATTAATTGTGACTGTATTGTTTGAGAAATTTAATTATTTGATTATTGGTTTTACAATAATCAAAGCTTCCCCAAGGCTTTTGCTCCTCCTCCAAAGTCCAGCTTAATTTGCTTTAGCTGCTTCCACTCATGATTGCATAGGTCTTTCAGTTTTTCTAACTTCTCTGTACATTAGACAAAAATGGTGTTTTGGTGAAAATTGGTTCTACTGCTACTTGCTCTCCCTGTGCCCAGCCGCTCACGAGGCATCCGGGAGGGATGGCAGGTTCTAGCCCTGGCCTGCCATTCCAGCAGGGCCTCACAACAATCCAGAAGACCCCTTCCCACTCCATGAGGGCCTCCATCTTCCACATTGGACTTTCCTCTTGTCAGAACTCCACCCAGCAGCAGACGATCCTATCACAGCCCAGCTCGGCGCGGCGCAAGCGGCCACGTGGTTCATCAATAAATGCTGTATTTAAATGCTGTATTAGGTCATTCCCATGACCTAATATAATTGTCTGAGGCTCTTTATGTTCCTGGAGCAAGCAGATGCCCTTGGGCTCTACTAGCATGAGACAGGACATATGGAGATGTTACTGGTGCCCGCTGGAGCAAATAGATGATGAACAGGAAGATAGTGATAGTGATAGTTATTGGTTTTACAATGATTTGTGTGTATATACATGTGTGTGTGTGTGTAATTGAATGTATGTTGAATGTAAGCCCAACATACTCGCAGTTGACAATAACATTGATATAGTATACTTGTGTGTATTTCTTTTTACTTTTTTGCTATTGGTCTATGGCAGGCAATGTTCTTGGGTTACTCCTGGCTTTGCACTCAGGAAATGACTGCTTGTCATTCTTGGTGGATCCTATGGGTTGCAAGGCATTGGACCCAGGTCAACTGCGTGCAAAACAAATGTCCTACCTGTCTTATTATTGCTCCAACCCCACTTGTGCATTGATAATGTATATGAAGGGTAAAAGTGAAACATAGAAAAGCTCTCTTTGTTAAAGAATATATTTTTCTTAAACAATGGGATTATAGAATCTTAGAACAGAACAATAGTAGAGAGACTAACTTGCTTGCTTGACACATGGCAGGACAATGACTTGATTCCCAGGAGTGTACACAGTCCCCTGAGCAGTACTAGGAGTGAACACCTGAGCAAAGATCTCAGAGTCACCACAGAATACTGCTAATTAAGCTCAACTATCCAGTCCCAAATAAGAGACACAGAACCTTGTTTTATTTTTATGGTATGAAAAAAAATGAGTTAATAAGAAATTTTATCATGGATTTAGTATGTCTCAAATTTCAAAGAGTACAATGCATGATTTCACTTTTAAATAATGAATAAATACATCAGAAATAGAAAAGCTAGATATATTTTAAAAAACTAAATTATTTTGGTTGTCCTTATAATTTCCATGATAAAATTTCTTATTAACTATTTTTTTTTCATTTTGTTTAGAACCACACTCAGCAGTGTTCAGTGCTAAACTCTGGTGGGACTTAAGGGACGATATGTAGTGCTGGGATTTAACTTCTGTCTTCTCCAGGCAAGATAAAAACATCTGCCTTCTGTACTATATCTCCGGTTCAAATGTTATCCTCTTTCTACTTGTATTTTGCTGCTTTCTCCTGAAATCACAAAACATCTAGTTCCAAAGACATTAGAAATGATAAAACATTTATATGATAATATAATATATGATTGTATAAATTATAATATTCAAGTATACTTACATGAAAATGTATAACAGCACATAATCTATAACATTACTAGCTAGTGTAAATTCATTAATCACCTATTCAGTGATATCAATACCATAATACTAGCAATCTATTTTTATATTACTTTATGTGACATAAAGTGAGAGTATCCCACCTTCACAGCAGAGCCTGGCAAGCTACCCATGTCATATTCAATATGCCAAAAACAGTAACAATAATAGACCTCATTCCCATGACCTGAGCGAATGGTTTGAGGCTCTTTGTCTTCCTGGAGTGAGCAGATGCCCTTGGGCGACACTAGCACATGACATGGACGAATGCAGATGTTACTGGTGCCCGCTCGAGCAAATAGATGAACAATGGGAAGACAAGAAACAAGTGACAAGTTATGTGGCATAAAACTTTGCATATGTGATTAAATTAAAGTATCATTTGGAGCTAGAGATAGAACAGCCAGGGCAATTGATCTTGAATACAACTGACCAAGATTTGATCAACATCACCCCCAGATGGTTTCCTGGCCACATCAGAAGTGATTGTCTGTAACAGGGCCAGGAGTAAGCCCTGAGCACAACTGGGTGTGGTCCCCAATCTAAAATAATAACACTGGTCCTGGGGTGACCAGCCATAGCATGCAGAGCCTCAAGCGTAGCTGGGAGAACTGGAACCCAGATCTCCCCTAGTTGAGCTGACCATGAGACCCCCCAGGAGAACAGATGGATTTGGGGAGTGGGCCCACCTCTGGGGGTCCCGGAAGCAGCTGGATGAGACTCGCCCGCCACATTAGCCACCATTTTCCGCTGTCCGGACACTGCAGCACATCAGACCCCCGCCCAGGAGGGATGCTGACCTCAAGACCAGATTAACAGAGCAAAATGAGTTCGAACCCAGGTAGGCAGCTCCCAGAAAAGAGAATTGGGAATCACCAAGAAATTGTCATATGGAGCTGGGGTCGCCACTTCCCCTCTCCATTTTGTCTGAGCCTGGTGGCTCTGCCCAGGAGCTGCCATGGGGCGACCAGCCATAGCATGCAGAGCCTCAAACACAGCTGGGAGAACTGGAACTTGGCTCTCCCCTAGCTCAGATGACCATGAGGCCCCCCAGGAAGACAGATGGGCTTTAGGTGTTGGACCATCACCTCTGGGGGTACCGGAAGCAGCTGGATGAGACTTGCCCACCACATTAGCCGCCATTTCCACTGTCTGGATGCTGACCATGAGGCCCCTAAGTTGCGCTGCTGCTTGCAGCCATGCGGTCCATCAAACTAGTGGAAACCTTTATGTCCTTTAATGTACTGCATTCTATGATGTGTAGGAAAGGTAGGTGGGAGGAAGAGATAGAAAGG
This sequence comes from Cryptotis parvus, assembly GCA_021461705.1. Taxonomy (NCBI): domain Eukaryota; kingdom Metazoa; phylum Chordata; class Mammalia; order Eulipotyphla; family Soricidae; genus Cryptotis; species Cryptotis parvus. The sequence goes on from JAJIBD010029057.1 coordinate 24,755, forward strand.
AGAGAAAAGATATACAGAACCTGCCAGGTAGTTGGGGTGTGGGAGGGGGGAAGGGAGGTGGGGACATTGGTGATGGGAGATGGGTTCAGGTGGAGATGGGTGTTGGAATACTGTGGAACCAAAACTCAAGCATGAGCATCTTGCAATTGTATGTCTAAAAGTGGTGTGATAAAATAAAAAAATAATAACTCTAATAAAAATATTAGCTGTATCTTTTCTAATCTTTCTTTAAGGTAACAAATTATCCTTGAGTATATCTGGATGGGTTCACTCTAATCACATGGTTCTAGTAAAGGAGAAATGGAGTGAGCAGTGGAAAGGAGCCTTCACAATGGAAGTAACAGATTAGAACCAGGAATTCAGTGTATTATGCTTGTGCTAGAGAGACAGCACAGAGGGAAAGACACTTGCCCAGCATGTGGTTGATGACGGTTTGATTTCCAAACTGTGCTCACTCCCTGAGCACTGCTAGGAGTTATTCCTCAGTAATGACAAGGTGGCCTAAAAAAGTAAAGAGAGAAAAAGACAGGATGCTATGTCACTAGCTCTAAATGAAGAGAATTGCTAACTAAGGAATGTAGTTGGAGTCTGGAAACTGAAAATGCAAGGAAAGTGGTCCGTCCCCCTTTGGGCATCTGGGGAATATCCAACTCTGCCAATGTTTTGATCTTTGACCAAGAAAGTGCATCTCAGATTGATGTACTCCAAAACTATAATTTTTTTTAAAATGTCTATTGATTAAGCCTCTGAAACCTTTTTCTGGTAATTTTAACAATTATAGTAAAAGGTATATTCTCTAATACTTGTTTAAAAGTGGGAAAGCATGTCAGTGTAAGTCAACTACAAGTTCATGAAAACATTTTCTTATGTTAATGACTTGTATTTATTTTAATAAAGCTTTGAAAGAATTTTAAACACAAGTTTTACTATAACAGACTAAATTGATCCTAACACCTAATTTTACCTTTTCCAAGAATTATTCCCAGTTTGGGAAAAAACATACAGATACATGTCTAAGTAAAAGGGAATATTGGATCCTGATTTAGTTAGAATATCTTCTAACTTGGGTAAATAGTAGGACTAATCTTTACTTTAAATACAGTATGCATTAATTACAGTCTTCTGTTAAATAGCTATATGACACTAGACTCTATGATGCTTTATTTTTTAATACTTTCCAATAATTTTTAATTTTGTGTATCCTGATTGTTGAGAATATTTCTATTTTAGCCAATTTTTAGAACTAGAAAATGTAACTTTCCTTCACATATTTCTTTTCAAGGAATATTTATTTCTCATGCAATTTAAGGTTACTGTCTAATATTTTATTCATTCTCTCTAAATAAGTTCTTTGTGTGTTTGTGTGTGTGTGTATGTGTGTGTTTCTAGTAGCACAGGATTACTAGAACTAAATTGGATCAGTTTTAGTTTGCTTCAGTAGAATTATTATTTGTGAGAACATTTTGACTACAAATATTTGCATATTTGCATCTCATTTCTCTTTCTCCATCAATCAACACTCTAAATTAGTCAATTTTTGCTTCAATAACTTAGACTGCTCTAATAAGAAACTTTAATTATGGTCTTTTCCTTGGTATATAATGTTTCATTTTGTGTTTTGTTTGCTTTCAAAATTCTCTTAGACTTCATTTCCAACAGTTTGAATATTGTACACTTAGTACATAATATTTTTCCTTTGTCTTGCTATTTTCTGTGCTTTTTAAAACATATGACTCAATGTTTATTATTAACTTTGGTTCTAATGTATGTCTGGTTTTCTTTCTCCAATATTTCTCCTTTGTGCTTTAGTTGGCAGATTTCTACTGACTTACTGAATTGCTTTATTCTGTAACTGTTTTTTAGGTTTTAAAGGATCTATTAAGTGTATTTCTCATCTTTTATGGGGTGAATTTAAATTGAATTATTTCCATTTATTTCTATCCTTAGTTTCCTTCACTATTGATAACACCTATTTGATTCATCTTTCCATTGAATCCTTTCACTATTATATTAAGCATAGTTTCAAATTTCCAGTTCAATTATTTCTAAATTCTGCTCTATATCTGACCTTAACTTTGATCTATTGATTTTTCACTCATGTTATTGCTCTTTCATATTATTTACTATGCAATACATGTTCTGACAGAGTCTGAAAACACCAAATTTAGAGTGCCATCCTTGCTTTTGTATAGGCATTAAAGAGTGTGAGTGCAGCCTTTCCCGCATTCTGCATTTCTCATAGAAAACAAAACTGGCCCTATATACATTTAAAAAATCAATGTCATCTGTCTCTGTTTTTAAAAATCTTAATAGCTTCTGTGAATTTATTAAATGAGAGTGAGATCTACAGGAGACCAGAAAAATCACAAATACTGATAAAATATTAGTCTTATTACTTTTATCTAAAATGTCATCATATGCATATATTGCCACACTATGCTTGCAAGGGAAAGCATAGCTAAGTATGCATGTAAAATCAGACTATTGTAATTAAATTAGACTTATGTTCTATAAAACCTTACTATATTGGTCTATTTATTCATGCTAATATGTGAATAAAATAGAATCAAACAATGTCTCCAACGTTATACAAATATAACTATTGAAGTCAAGATTCAGACTGACATATGCTGTGCCTCAAAATCATTTTGTATTCATCAATTTTTATATCAGTTGGAAGTCAAATGCTGTACAGCAATTGTATTAAGTATATATTATTCATAATTGACTGATAAATATGAAGAGC
>JAJIBD010029057.1:30000-122486 GCA_021461705.1 Cryptotis parvus
TCATTTTAATTATATGTATATTCTTAATTCTAGAAAATAGCACAAAGCAAATGTATGAATTTTTTTGCAGTCTAGTGTACATATATTTTTCTTTAATACCATTGGGAGATGAGCTCGAATTAAAACTTCTTTCAAAATTAGTTATTTATATAGCAACCAATTATTATTAACCAGTGCCAATGTTTTCAATAACCAAATAGCACTAAAATTATTATACTAAAAACTATTTTTAATAATATGCTTCATGAATACTAGTGAACTTATTACCAAAAGAATAGTAACAATATGAGACACAGAATTGTTTAAACAAAATTAAGTAGCCAGACAGCATTAACTCTACCTGCAGTTCACAGTCAACTCATAGTCACAGAACTCTAACGAATTCTTAATTTTACTAAGTTTCTCTAAAGGGCACTGGTTATTTTCAGAAAGAGTAGAGAGACATGGAGATCAAAATTTTTCAAACTGGAATTGAGAAAAACCTAAAAAAAAACAAAACTCTCTTGTCTTTACTCCGTAGGAAGTTAAGTTCTAATAGACACTGTTTCACATCCTGGAAGGACAAAGACAGTGTCTGTCAGAGTCCAAAATCGAAGACCCCTTCCTAAGAACAGAGACCACACACAATAACGAGGTTTGTTTCCAGCTAGCTGGGGTCCAAGAATCTGACCCACGCAGCAGGTTACAATCAAGGACCCTGAGTGTAGGAAAGCAGCAGTTTTTTATGGCATGTTCAAAATACGTTATTTTCCTAAGCTCAAGAGTTCTACACATTTTTGTTTTGTGAAATCATCCTAGTGGTTTCTACAAAATAAGCCTTATCAATTAGCAGAGAGTAATACCTGGTCCCATGGCTCTCCCACTCACATTCAATGTTTACGGATGATTACGCTGATTAACTTTTGTGGCTCTTGGTTCCTGCTCCTTGGGGTCATGTCCTCAGGGTCTCAATGGATGCCTAAGATGGCTCTCAGTCTAAGATGGAGTCTCTTATGTCTGGAGGCTCCTTGTGCTTACCTGAGTCTGTAATATATCCAAATGCCATTAACTTTTCAAATCTCTGCCTTTTTGCTCCTTTTGCTAATTCTTTTAGAAACCTTTAGGTATTTCAGTAACATTATATATGTATATGTGTGTGTGTGTGTTTTCCCATATTTAAACTTAAATAATGTAATGACAAGGGAGAGATATAGCAAATGAATGAAGTTATCTTTATATAAAATTGTCTCCATCTAATGGAATTGAAAATAAATAACTAAAAATGTCAATTACTATACATCTACTAAACATATTATAAATGTGTAAATTATTATTATTATTATTATTATTATTATTATTATTTTTTGCTTTTTGGGTCACACCCAGCAATGCTCAGGGGTTTCTCCTGGCTCCGCAGCCAGGAATCACTCCTGGCGGTGCTCGGGGACCATATGGGAGGCGGGGATCATCAAACCCGGGCGGGCATGGGCCTGCCACATGCAAGGCAACGCCCTACCCGCTGAGCTATCACTCCGCCCCCTAAATGTGTAAATGATTATAAATTTATCTAGAAAAAATTTTAGATCCCATACATATTTATCAAATAAGAAAAAATCAGCTAAGTGTAAATTAGTGGAAAAATTTGTCTTCATTTTTCAAAAGAAAAATCATGGGGAAAATAAATATGGGGAAAATAAGTTCACTGAGTGAATTCCCTCAGAAAATCAGAATTGAAATGCAAATTTTAATGTATATATTTCTTCATTATTCCAATTGATTATATTATGGAGAAATGATTTATTAATATATGTTCTTTACATACTTGAATGATAATACTCAGCTATTTTCAGTTGATGGTATGATGATTAATCATATGTCTCAACTTAATTGAACCTTGGAACCTAGGTATTTAATAAAGCATTATTCTGAATATTTCTGTAAAAATATTTTAGGAATGAGATTGACATTTATATCAGCAATACTGACTGCTGCAGATTGCTTTCTATAGTGCAGATGGATCTTATCCAGTTCGTTGAAATACATAAGAAGGAATTATACCAACAGAATGTCTTTGGATATACATCTTGATGCCAAATACAGATAGATATTATATTGAGCATATTAAAATGTTTTCCTCTTAAATTCTAGATGTATAGTCTAAACTAAATTTTAGAAATGCTTTTTTATAGTATGCATTTAGAAAAAATATGCATGAATGAAATTGTGTGTACATATATACATGAAAATGTAATTAACTAAATAGTAAACCAGGAAGGCTGGAGAAAGTGTGTTCTTTGTGATAGATATTTCATTAAGCCTTCTATTTTCTAGAAAACCTAATTTACTTTTTAAAAAATACACCTGTAAGCTCATCAACAACATATTATTTCTCCTGGAGGTTTGCATTATTTCAATTACATGCAATTATATACACAGGTGTATTTCTCTGTGTGTATGTATAATATGTATATATATACATATATACAAAATATATGTGTGTATATATACGAATGTACACATGCACATACACACATTCACACAAGATAACCCATTTGCAAAACAATTAATTTTCTATCATATTGTTTTCCAGACCACCCACATATGCTACAGAACAGTTGCACCAATCTAGCAACTTAATGGTTCTTTTTCTGTATCAATGCAAAGGCAAAGAATTTTTTTTTCTGAAAACCAAGTGTCATAAGTGAGAGTTTTGCGTGATTGATTTTTTTTATTTTATCATTTAAAAGGGACTCAATGTTTCTTATTACTGGATCATGAGTTTACTAAGGATCTTGCATTTTTTTTTTTTTGCTTTTTGGGTCACACCCGGCAATGCTCAAGGGTTTCTCCTGGCTCTGCACTCAGTAATTATTCCTGGCGATGGTAGGGGGACCATATGGGATGCCAGGGATCAAACCCTGGCCGGCATGGGCCGCCACATGCAAGGCAAATGCCCGACCCGCTGGGCTATCACTCCGGCCCTGGATCTTGCTATTTTTGTAAATAAAATGATAAATGTTATTTTTCTTGTGTATGTGCATATGTGTGTACATAAAATTTATTCTTATACTTCTTAAAATCATCTCAAAAATATTTTCTAGTAGTGGCAAAGTTGTTAAAAGAAAAACAGAGAAGTCCTGTGATCACTCAGCGGTCGAATACCTGCCTTTCAGGCATGACCCAAGGGTTCAATCGACTGCACCACTCCACAAGTCAGTCTCCATCTGGTTGGCACTACCATCCGGGATCCTTGGCGCCACAGCAAAATCGTGTGATTCTCAGTCACTGACACAAAAAAAGTGAGATAAATGGGAAAAATATTTATGAAGACATTTCAAATCATCTTTTCCTGTTACTTTACCATCATTAATATTTTTGGTCAAAGCACTCCTCTCCTTTTTACTAAAACAGAATAAATTTTATGCATTTAGATGGAGATGACTATAAAATCCGGGTTCTCAGGCTCGGAGTGCTAAGATTGTGGAGACAGTACTTTGGATACTCTCACTAGGCCTGAGTGTCTCTGAAATCTCTTATGTGATGAGGACAGAAGAGTCTCCCCTAGGAATAAATGCATATTACCATTGAGTTTCCCATGAGATATCTTCACTACAATAACTTTACATTGAAAGTATCAGTGTTCATATTCATTGTTTCATTTTTGTGAGTGTCTTTCAAAAGAAGAATTCAATGTAACAATTTGATGATGAGTTGTACTGTTAATCAATTAAAAGTCAAGTAGTAATCATGATAATTGATGAAATAAAACTTTTCAGTTTGGGATAATGCCAGAAAAAACCCAAGACTACATAAATAGCAAATCTATTCTTAGCTTTTTGATGAAGGTATTATTCTCTATCAGGATTAATTTTAAGTAATCTCTCTCTTCCTATTCATTTATAAATCTTACAACACAATCCTTAAGTCTCCCATTGCAAAGTTAAAGATTGCTCCTGGCTTTTACTGGATTTATGTGTACATATAGTAAAAATGCTACCATGAACACACTATTTTTAAGTTAGTAGAAAAATGATTTTGTTCACAATGTTAGAATCCTATAACATTTTACAGTTGTTAAGCCATTTCCAGTGGGGTCCCACTTAACCCATTTAAGTCAAAATTTCATCATTATTAATCATAGACCGGCAAAAACACTTACTTTCTTACATGTACTCTCACACTTGTTGAAATTTCAAAGATATATTACATCTATAGGATTCGATCAAGTTAAGAATTAGTTCACATTTATTATTTCAAGTGTTCTATTTCTTAAAGATAATATTAATATATTTATATATATATATCCTATTTATCAAAATGTAGAATTTAAATCTCATAGGCACTTTTCTAAGTATTTCTGAACACAGAAATTCCTAACATGTCTTTCATCACCAAATTCTGTGTTATAATTTGGACTTTAAAATTTACTCATACAAATAATCATTAGCAATGACAAGGACTGGTGAGTTGATAATTCACTATTGTAGCATTTTGTGTTCACTATGAAATTTATTTTTGTGCCAAAATTCTTTCCATTTATTTTTGTTTTATTTGGGGGTGGAGGAAACCACACCCAGCAGTGCAAAGGGCTTATTTCTGGCTCTGAACTCAGGGATCACTCCTGGCAGGTCTCGGGGGCCCATATGGGGTGCCAGTGATCAAAGTAGGATCTAGCATCAATCAAAGCAGAGATAGTAGATTAGAAACTCCCATGCTGTCCTATATAGTAGGGCAAAACCTTACCTGCGGTACAATCGTCCAGCCTTGATTCCAGAACTCTTGATCCGTGCCAGCTTGTGTCTTTCAAATGTAGCACCCCACATGAGCAGCAACTAATTCTATACCAAATAATGATTTATTTCTTTATTGTTCTATTTATTTAGTGTATCAAATCTTCAAACAATAGTTGTTAAACTGCCTAGCAACTACAAAGACAAACAAGTCAGAATACCTCGAGAATAAATGGGGCAAAATAGGGAAGACAGTGGGCAGCAGGGATGAAAAGAGGATGAATCCACACATCTAAAACTGTAAACAACTTAAATCAATGGGATTAGAGAGTTTCTAATCCAATGGATCAAATCCTGCTTAATGTCATTTTAAACTACCCTTGTGCTGTCTTTTAGTTCATCTCTTCTAGAAAAATAATAGCATTGGGGTAGAGGCCATAAGAAAATTTTTATAAAGTAAAACGCCTTTGCCCGCTCGAGCAAATCGACAAATAACGGGATGTCAAGTGATCAAAACGCCTTATCAACTGGGCTACCACCAAAAAATAAGAGCAAACTTTTCTGTTCAGCCTAATGGATATAATTCAAAGAAAGAAGTTATTTTTTCCCAGGATTTCAACATCAAGATATCAGAAAGTCACAGCAAGTGGGAACTGATAAGTTACGAAAGTCAACAAGATCTTTGATTAGCAGCCCCCAGACTGGGAGAATTTTTTGAGTAATAATCTTCACTCTAGGTGGTGATTACCAAACTGATAGTGAGATTACATAAGAAAAACTCCTGAAGTTCATCTGAGAGGGAGAAAATTGTTATTATATCTAAGTATGTGCATATGTATTATATAAGTATGTATTAAATAATTTGCTATATTTTATTGAAATTTTATGGTTATAAATGACCTGTAATGTATTAGCTAGGAGGTGTGCAAAAGGATATTTTGATTTTGCATAAGGAACTTTGATTTTTAAAATAATAATGACTTATGAGAGTAGATTGTTTAACTAATTGTCTCTTTCTAGTGTAGCTTAAGAATTTTGTTAGAGTGGAATCAGGTGTTTATACTCTAGGGAACTATAAACAGGAACAAGACAAATTCCTTGAATTTAATTAGCTGTTTAGACTCTCAATGTCAAAAAAATGAGAGGAAGAAGTAGGAAATAAAATCAGAAATATATATATATATATATATATATATATATATATGGGAAATTGATAGCAAAATAAACACGACAATTATCTTTTTTTTGCTGGATATTGAAGGGTGGGATAAGTTTTAACAAATAAATAATTAGACATCTGAGTTAACACACTCAGACCCAAATGACTAATTGTATTCATTATATTGCAATTTGGGTAAAGCACTTAGTTTATGTAAAAATAACTCTAAAAATATCCATATGAAAATTGACATTCAGTTCTTGTTTTGTTTTGTTTATAGAGCCACCTGGCAGTGCTTAGGGCTTCTTCCTGGCAGGGCTTGGAGGATCATAGGTGGAGATAGAACTCTAACTGAGGTTGACTGCATACAACACAAGATCCTGACTTGCTCTACTATATGTCTTTCAAGTCTGTTTTAGAGTGTGGTCAACGGCAGGTTCATGGACAAATTCCTTTCAGATCCTATAATCATTTCAGAAATAGTGCTGCTTAGTAATTGGTTTAGTTTTTAGGTGCTGTCTTTGTTTCATTACTTGTAAGGTTTCATTTTAAAAAGGAAAATGTGTGGCCTGGACCTAGTTCTGACTCCACTTGATAATCCTGTTCTTGTTTTCTGTCACTAGATATCTCCACCCTTAGTGGAGATTTTGCTTACTGAATTTCATTTATCTTACCCTAATTCTTTTGGGATGAGCTGGGTAGTCATGGCTTAACACTGAAATAAAAAATAAAATGGGGAAATAATTGACACAACGTACCATTTTAGAATGAGAATAATGAAAATCCCTGCCCCTTGAGGTGTTGTAGGTGTGGCTGCTGTGCCCGGCTTCATTGGCAGGTGGCAGACAGGAGACAGGGATTGTCTACACTCAGGGCTCAGCCCTGTGGGCCATGGATGGTTGATGGTCTGACACAGAAAAAGAATGGGCCCCCTGGGATGAACCCAAGGCCACGGCAGAGCCTGGTAAGCTACCAGTGGTGTATTTGATATGCCAAAAACAGTAACAATAATGGAGCTCATTCCCAATGAATGGAGAAGTTACTGGCGCCCTCTTGAGCAAATCGATGAACAACGGGAAGACAAGTGATACAAGATAAGTGATACAAGTGATTTTTTTTATTTTTAAGAACAAAATGTTCAAAAAGCAAACATTTGCATTTGCTTCTGAAAAATATTGTTCTTTTCAAAATGGATCAGAAAAGCAGAGAAAGCAGATATTGCTAAACTAAAAATAACCTGTTTGAGGTAACCTATTTGTAGCAATCAATTTGAGAATTCTCAGACCAGTTTTTATCTGAAAAATTGGAAGGAGATATATTATTCTTGGATCTTCAAGTTGTAGTAAAAGATCGAAGATGATAAAAGTAATCTGATACTTCATAGAATGACCACAACAAATCATCAAAACAGGGACGCTTAAGGGAGCATAAATGTTGACTCCTTTGCAGAGACTACAGTTGTGAAACCAAGATATTTGCAGTACTATAGTTTTTTACCTGATATTTGAGGAAGTTTCATTTCTCCAATCCTTCCATTCCTGGGAACTAAAATTCTTTGCATTATAGATGCATCACACAACTATCTGCCACTAGTTTCCACTGCTCAAACTTTACCTTTATTTTTTAAGGAATGATACAAAGAGATAGGTAGGACATTTGCCTTATACACTGCTAACCTGGGATTGATCCACCAAATATAGTCCCCTGAGAATCACTAGGAGTGATCCCTGAGCATCAGTGGGTATAACACACCCACCCCCAAATAAAACATAAAAATGAAGAGTGAAAAGTCCAATAATCTTACTGGTAAAACTGATTTGGTTACAATATCCTGGAATAAAATTGCACAGTGAGATCTTGACCAAATATCATTAGAGAAGAAGCATTGCTCTAGGAAAATTAACAAAGCATTTGACTTCCCACTTAAAAATGCTACTCAGATTTGATACTGAGAATCAAAAAAGAGAATAGAGGTTAGAATGCACATAAAAAACATCACAGATTAAGAAGAACCCATTGGATGAGGAGAGGTAATTGGTAAGGATTATCTGGTTGGTAGTGAGGGATCTTGGCAACTTTGTGGTGGAAGCGATTATTCCTAAACTGTGGGGAATCGTTGGAGTCCCCAACAGTAGCAGGACAAAAGTTTGCTTCTACCTCCAAGGGCCACTGGGGGAAAGAATGAAAGCTCAGGAGTCCGGCACAGTTCCAAAAAGTCTTTTAATAGAACAAAAACTCTACCACCGCAATCCAGTATAATGACAGAACTCTAGCTCTGGTCAGAACTTAGACCATACACAAGAGCCCAAGTCCCCCACCAAAGAGGAGTCCCACTAAAGAGAGAGGATCTCACCCAAGAGAAAGTCCTACCAAAGAGAAGATCTACCCAAATAAGGAGCAGTGCCTCAAGTCAGTATACACCAAAGTAATATGGTGGAGGGTCCTGTCAACAACCCTAAACAGTTTCTAGATAGCAGAAGAGTGTAGAAGAGTGGTGCCACACCCTATTACAGGTATAAACAAAGGAGTGTTCCATGGACTATCCCTTCTTCAAAGATTATCTCTTATAACTGGAGGGGGCTCGTATAAAATAATACATCTTAGTTTCATAAGCTTCATGTAATTTCCTGCCACCTGACACTTAAGTTGTTGTAGGTGTGGCTGCAGTACCCAGCTGAAGGTGACAGACAGGAGACAGGCTTGTATACACCCAGAGCTCTGCCCTGTGGGCTCTGGATGGTTGATGGTCTAACATAGAAAAAGACTGGGCCCCCTGGGATGAACCCAGAGCCACGGCAGAACCTGGTACGCAACCGGTGGTGTATTTGAAATGCCAAAAACATTAACAATAATGGACCTCATACACAATGAATAAAGACGTTACTGGCGTCCACTTGGGAAGACAAGTGATACAAGTGGTAGAAGTGATACATGTAATCTAGATGGTACCCAAAAGGTCCTTCTTATTTGTTATCTGCACCAGGGTGATTCTAAGTATCTTGTTTTCCATATACTGAAAGGGTCACACTCAGCTACTTAAAGGCAAACTAGTATGATCCTTCCTATAATCTTAACGATAGTCTCAACATAGCCAGGGTGGTAGTATCCTGGTAAATTCAACCTGTCCCACACTGGGAGCAGTGAGTTTAAAGAGGAGCTGTGCCCAATCTAGATAACATAGAAGTCTTAGATGTATAAGTCAGAAGATACTCATTCAGAGTCAAGGTGACTTCTGTAACTGCCACACCCTCTATCAGTGTTTATATAGGAGAGAGATCTCATTAGTATGAACTTTGGCTTAAGAACATGTAAATGTATTAAGCTGTGAGTGGATAAAATAGCAAAGCTCCCAAGCTAGATAAGCCTGTCATCCTACACTAAACCACAGACATTTATACTCTTGCAAACCATTGCTGCTCAAATTTTTATAAGAAAATATATTCGAAGGCGGGTGGTGCCATTAGGAAAGAACTGAAACTTATTGGACACTTAGAGGTGAATGATAAGTTAAGTGAACTTTTGGGCTCTGTTCAACACAGACTGAGTGTGAATAGAAAAACAAATCAACCACTAGGTTGAGCACATTTGCAAAAGCCAGATTCAGGAACAGATGGGGCAATGATGAAGGAGGAAAGGTTTTGTCCATAGCAAGGAGTTCTGAAAACCATTGAAAAGGGGAAGCATTATAAGTAAATGGACTCAGATTTAGAACTATATCAAAATCGGAGTCCCAAATATTGAGTATTCTTCACGGAATCCCAATTGTTACTTCATTTTCAGCAGGTTTCTCCAGTTTTTGCTGAGAATATTTATTTGGTTAGTTCTTTGATCATAAATGTCTATCAAACACAATCTTTCTTAGTCTATTAAATATATCTTCCTACTTCATGTTCCTACCTAAACACTTAATACCGGTAGAAACACTAAATAAATACATTTGCTGACAGATCTAATGTTAGATGAAGACTAGTAATTTCAACAGGACTAGACAATGCCTGGAAGACAAATTCTGTTTTCTTAATATGCTCAATTTTTTCACTTGGTGCAAATCATTATTCTTTCTCCACTCTCTATTCTCTGTTACATCCTTCTCTATATTCTCACTGTCAGCTGATGAGAAAATAAACAAAAGCAGAAAGCAACTCCTCTGTCTTGCTGTCACAAAATCTATCTGAACAGCATTTTCCTCACTCTTGCTTTCCTCTATACTGTTATTACCAAAGCATTACCCTTCCCATCAGAGAGCAACACCCAACTGAGTGCATCCCACCTCTCCTATACCAGTTATTTTTTCTCCTACTGCACTACTTCTACAAGCCTTAAAATCTTCTAGAAGACTGTCATCTTTATTTACAGTAAAAATCTAGAATTTCTTCTTTACATGATGCATATATTATTCAGGAATTTAAATTAACTATTATTAAAATATCACCACATACTCTATATTTCTAAGAAGGAACAAAACTATTTCATTTGTAGCAACACGAAAGGAACTAAAGGCAATTGTGTTGAGTGAAATCAATCAGAAAGGGATAGATGTAGGAGTAATGAATATAGTTTTGGGATTGCGTGCATGGGAAACCACCATTAACAGTACTGTATGTAAATCATAGAATCCCAATCAATTTTTACAAAAAGAAAAGACATAAAATAGCATTGTTTCATGGCATTATCTAAGCAGTACTTAGATAATTGTATAATTGAAAATAAAAATGCAGGTGACATACTAAACTTTTACTTTATTGATTAATTTTGTGCCTTCCCATCATTGATGAGGGGACTGGGGACCACTGCTAGCCACACTGAGGCAGATGCACAGGCCAAAGATAAATGACACAGTATTGTTCAGAGCCACCAGTACATTCTTGGCAGTTAGGTCTTGAGGACTTGCAATCATTTTTAAAGAGTTCTCCTTGCTTCCTTTATTTTCTCATACTTCATACACACCTTGACCTAATCCACTCAGGTTTCATTATACTAACTCAACTGATACTGCCCAGGTCAAGGTCAAACTTGATTGCCTTGTTGAAAAGCCTTGTGGTCACTTTCTGTGTTTTCTTAATAAAAATCATAATATTACTTGATGCAGTTTGTTATAACTCATAACTTCCTTATAACTTTTCTTAGCTTTACACATTGTAACATTTAGACATTTTTCTAAGTAGAGCCTTCTTTAAATCTCCTCTTATTTAATTCTAATTTTTTCTGTGTGATTACAAACTGCTCAAGAACTGCTGGCTGTCACCTTGAATCTCCCTCATTTTTATCTGTTTGAATCTCCTTGCATACTTTCTACTACTAGATAGCTCAAACTCATTTCACATTTGAAATTGTACTGACATGCTCACAGTACTGAGAGCTCTACCATCTCTTACCGGCTATCTTCCCATACCTATGGAGGCTAATTAATAATCTCCTGACTTAATACTTACATGCATATTTATCATAAGAATTTTAGCCTTTATATACATCGAACACAAACTTAACTTTATTTTCCAACCACAGTTGCTCATCCCTCATCTATCTTTTCTTGATAAATGGGACTAGTGAAATAGTTTGGAAAAGACTTAAAATATCCATAACTTTCACTTGTCCTGACCTCTCTCTACCCATCAGCAGACCTGTTGATTTACTATGTACTCTAAACATATTTTAAGACTACCAATAACATCCTAATAAAAACCACTATCAATTGTCATTCACAAAGAGGAATCAAAAGAGCTATGCTTGGAATATCACGCCTCACTCAAGTGAAAGAAGGAATCTGGAGTTCAGAGCTCCATTGATGATCCAGAGACAGGTATGCTGTCTCGTTTGCTAAGGCATCAAAAATCAGATGGGCTGGACATGTAATGCGATTTGGAGACAACCGCTGGACTAGAGCCATTACCGGCTGGATCCCACGGAACATCAAAAGATCACGTGGCTGCCCACCCACAAGATGGTAAGACTTCTTTAAGATCCTGAACGAAAGGTTTGAGGCTCTTCATATTCCTGGAGCAAGCAGATGCTACTGGGCTACACTGGCACGTGACAGGGACAAATGGAAATATTACTGGCACCCACTCAAGCAAATCAACGAGAAACAGGATGTCAAGTGATCAAGTGATCATTGTCTGGATCACTGTAATAGATGCTTTAATTCTCCCGAATTATTCTTTTTTTATTTGTTTTGATAATGATTTATGATATAAATGTTTAATTTGGCATATTTATATTTTCATAAAATTTTTGCTTTTTTTCATAAAAGTAGTACAGCAACACCAAAGCATCTCAAGTACCCCCATCTCTTCTCATGTTGATTAGCTCTATACAAATTGCTTTCTTCAATCTCCTGGTTCTCTGATACACCAACCAAGGTTCATCGTCAGGGCCTTTCAACACTATTCTTTGTAGAATATAATTACCCACCTTTTTTTTTTATCATTTTGTTCTGAAATACCAACTCCATGAGAAAGATAATCTCTAACGATTCTAATATGGTCATATCTATAACAAACTTGTATTGGAGATATTTTTCGCTAAAATTGCCTCTTTAATTTATTTCCGATTTAAAGTCACCCAAAAATTAAGTATAAATTACATATTCCATATTCTCATTAAATTTTCTTCAGTTTATATAGCTATATATATACATATATATACATCTATTATAATATTTAGTGTCAAGGTGAATATTTCTTGGGAACTACATGGTGTATACCTATAATATATTTGAAATCATTAGGCTCATTGCCATTAAGGGTCTTGAGCTCTGCCCAGACTTACTTCCTTTGTCTTCTCACTTATGTTTAATATTGCTCAAAGGGACAGTTAAAATTTATATTAGAGGCTAGAGAGATAGTTTTCATGTGGGTTGCCTGGATTAAGTCTTCAGCACCACAAAGTTGCCTAGGTACTGCTAAGAGCAACCACTAAGCATAAAGCTAGGAGTAGTCCCCGGCACTGCCAAGTGTGGTCCTAAACTTAGTCCTTTATGGGTGGAGGACTCCCAAGTATTGCTCAGAAGACTCCAGTGATTTCTTTTTTTTTTTTGCTTTTTGGGTCACACCCTGCGATGCTCAGGGGTTACTCCTGGCTCTGCACACAGGAATTACTCCTGGCAATGCTCGGGGGACCATATGGGATGCCAGGGATCGAACCCAGGATGGCACAGGCAGGCCGCGTGCAAGGCAAACGCCCTACCCGCTGGGCTATCACTCCAGCCCCACTCCAGTGATTCTTGACCAACCAAGTTGACTATTTGATATGAGGGCCTGAGCACTCAGTGCTGCAGAATTACTATCATTCTAACAATGGTTTGATAGTTCTAGGACTACATCAGTGGTGCTTCAGGCACATGTGCCAGACATCTAGCCGGGGCCAGTGGCAAACATGTACATTATCTCTGAACTACCTCTCCCACTCTGTCCTTAGTCCTGCTTATGTTTATTCTGGTTTTCTGTTTTATGACTGGGGTCACAGATAGCATTTCACAGCATTTTTTCCAGGCTATGTGCCCAGCATCACTCATGGTGGTGCTCAGGATATTCTATATGGTACTGAAGATTGGACCAATGTTGGCCACATGCAGGGAATGACAGTCCATATTACCTGCTGGACTAGCACCTCTTTAGCCCTCTTTAGTTCTGCTTTGATAGCAAAGAGTATAAGTGAGAAAAAACTGCAGAAGAGAAAAACCAGAGCACATCAAATTATTTACATACTGTTTAAAGACAAACATACCAACATAATTTGAAAAGTGTTATATATCTTTAATTTCCAATATATAGGTGTTTAGACAAGACTGTTGATACTAGGAAATTGTGTATAGTTGTAGAATCAATTTATTTTTAAGGTCCTAGTCAAGTACATGGTAAATAATGTAAATACAGTGGAATTAGATGTTGCTCACTGTAATCTATACCCATCTAAAATTAGCTTTAGGTATATGTTTTTAATTAAATTGATATAGTGTTTTTATGCTTGAAGAAAAAAACTGTTTCCATATTAACTTTGTGAACAGTATCAAAATTGTAATAAAATTTGTAAGTTAGCCTCAGGAATACTTAAATGAAAAAAGTTTTTTCATTAAATGGTCTATTTTTGCCAACAAATGTGCAACAGTTTGTTTCCTTATGGAACATCTGTCCTTTTCAAACCTCTTTTGGCTCCTTGACCAAATTAGCGACATCTAAGTCCTGGGCAGAAGCACACAGCTGTGTTTGTAGGTGATGTTGACAACAGAAAGTACATCATCTGCAATGGGACTGTATCGGATGTTTTATGTAGTAGGAAAAGGACATGTATGATTTGCATACTAAGAAATATTATTTAACCTTTCAATATTCAGATTTTATTTTCTTTGTTAGATTCAGCAAGGAAAAATAGAGTTGTACTGTATGACAGGTAACTATTTAGAAAGTCTCTTAAAACTAGCTTTGAAAAAAGGTAATAAATTTTAAAAAAGTACAGGAATTTAAGTGCTTAGCTTGTGAGTAACTAGCCCCTGTTAAATTACATCATCATATACATTTCCCCAAAAATCATTAGGGGTAACTCCGAGCACAAAGGCAGTTGTCATCCTTGCTGGTGTGACTCAAATAGAATCTACAAAAACCCAGAGAAGTGTTAAACTTGAAAAGTACTTGGGGGTAGGAGCAACTGCACAGCAGGTAGGGTGTTTGCCTTACACATGGCCGACCCAGATTCAATCCTCGGCATCCCATATGATCCCCTGTGTAGCAGCAGTAGTAATTCCTAAGTGCAGATCCAGGACTAACCTCTGAGAATCACTGGGTGTAACAAAATAAAAAGTAAAATTAAAAATAAGGAGCCAGTGCGATAGCACAGTGGGTAGAGCACTTGCTTTGCACGTGGCCAACTTGGGTTTGATCCCCAGCATCCCATATGGCCCCGAGCACCCCCAGGAGTAAATCCTGAGTGAAGAGCCAGGAATAACCCCTGAGCATTGCTGGATGTGACCCAAAAAAGAAAAAAAATAAATATGGTGCAAAGTAAACCAAGAAATTAAATAAATTATTCTAGTGCAGCATTATGTCAATATTTATATGGAAGATAGAAGACATAGGGAAAAAGAACTAGTTTTCATACTTAATCATACCATATAAAAATCAAAGGTACAAATTGTAATAAAATACTTTTCAATTAAATCATGCATTATGATTTTTATTGATTTAAAACAGACTAAAAACACTTTATCAAAATTAAATGGAAAAGGACCAGCAATCTTACGACCAGAATAAAAGTGGTAACCTGAATATTTTTATAGCAGTTCGATTTTACACAGTGGTTGGGGAGTGAGATTATAATATATAAAAGTGGGATTATTAAATTCTCTTTACAGTAGTGTATATTATTTTGATACATGATTGAAGAGAGTGCAACCTGGTATAGTTTTGGGGAAGGTTAATTTAGCAATAAATACCTAAAGACAGATTACATTATTTCTTGCTTGGCCCAAAGAAAACCATCAAAAATATTTTCACAGAGCAATTTTCTCTCCAACATAATATTTTCATCTTTGAAATGACAAGCATGCCTGCAGTGGTGATTCATCTAGAATATTAAAAATATCAGCAACATTTTCAGCTGTTCAAGAGAGATGCAGAGAAAAACTTACCTTAAAAATTTCTTCTTTTGTAATAGACCTGTTCTATACAAAATGATAGAAAGTCATTATCACATCACTGTATCACTGTCTTCCCATTGTTCATTGATTTGCTTGAGTGGGCACTAGTAACATCTCCTTAAGTCCTGTCACAAACAAGTGTAACCCAAGGGCATCTGCTTGCTCCAGGGACAGGAGGAGCCCAAAACCATCATGGAACTGAGGTCAATAATTGTTACTAGTTTTTGGCATAACAGGTAAATAAAACGTGGGTAACTTGCAAGGCTTTGCCGTGTAGGTGGTATAGTCTCAGTAGAAGGCTCTCATCTCGAGCATTTACTGATGAAACTTAAAAGGGGAAGATCAGGTTTTCTCTTGAATAGAGCTCTGAGGAATTATGGAGTCTGGATACCACTATTAGATATACAATTACAAGATGTTTATGTTTGACATATTTTACCTTATTTTTCATAGATAATGGAGAGTTAAATTAAGAATCATCTTTCTACAGGCTGTAGGGAAGAATAAATAAACAATTTATTTCCCATTTCTCTTTTAAACTATTTTCTTTTTAACTGTTATCGCTTAGTCTCTTCTGAACTGGCTGGCCCAAGTTTAAGCTGCATAGAATTTTTGTCATGGAAAACTCTGCTCTAGTCAGGCTGTATTTCTCATGCTTTTTCTATTAGCAGAAAAGTACAGAACCAGTACATCTGTCCATTGTCCTGGATTTACAAAAAGTAAAAAGATAAATTCCATGAGGAATACATCATTTATTTTTTAAATTTGGAACTCTCTTTGTGTTCGTTCCTTTCCTTTTCCCTTTGCTGAAAATAAAAACTATGATATGCCATATAGATCACAATTACCAATTTTAAATTCTACTGGAACACATTTTCCATAGCAAACCAGGAATATTAATAATATAGTAGTTGATAAGTCTTAGATGTATGATATGCAAGGCTTCAAGAGAAGAGAGTGAAATATAACATAACAAGAAGCTAGTTTTCTAGAACAAAGAACATAATTTGTATTTAATGGATTGGTGACTTATATAAAATGTGTTTTTAATGATAAGGAGATATTATGAATCATAATCAGAAGATAGATTTTGCTATTATTATTATTGTTGCTAAACAAGAAATGGAGGCCACATTGAGGAATACCTGTAAGTCAGTAGTAGAATAGAACTTAAATAAATAGAATGAAGTTTTTAAAATATCTTGAGAAAGAAAAATAACCTAACTAGCTGTTATGGTTGATCTTGTAGGTGAATAGTCAGCAGACAGGTAAGGTTCCTGGTAATATGGATTCAAAATGTGGGAAAAAAAGAGTAAGAGAGGGAGAGAAAGGCATGAGAGAGAGGAGAGAGGGGGGGAGAGAGAGAGAGAGGCAAAGTGCCTGCCATAGAGGCAGGCTCGGGAGGGGGCAGAGAATCAGAGGACTCTGGTGGTGGAACATGTGCACTGGTGGAGGGATGGATGCTGGAACATTGCATGACTGAAACCTAATCATGAACAGTTTTGTAATTGTATATCTCATGATGGTATAATAAAATAAAAAATAAAAATTTAAAATTACATTGAATAAATATAGAGAGTGACAGACATCACTCAATTTGGCCACCCAGATAAGCATTCTGAACATTACACTACATGTGTGTTTTCATTAAATTGAAAATAAAAAAAAGAGGTCGCATTGTTTCACATGTTCTAGATTCTGGGACACAGAGTTTATATAAGCACTAGATAATAAATGAATATATTTGGGATTAAAAATGTCATGGGAACATCCTTTAAAATTTCCATTGCAGAAGAAAGCAGCACACAACCCTTCCTGGCCGCTGGCTGCATCTCTACTGCTCAACTTGAGGTTTGTGCTATGGGATCTCTACGCTCTGGAGAAATTCAGATTGTCTCTTTGATTGTATTTCTTCATCTTTCTCTCCCTTCATAATTTCATGACTAAAGATATTTCACTGTTTGGGGTAGGCAAATTTAGCAACAGATACCTAAAGACAGATTACATTATTTCTTACTTGGCCAAAAGAAAACCATCGAAAATATTTTCACAGAGCAATTTTCTCCCCAACATAATATTTTCATCTTTGAGATGACAAGTATACCTGCAGGGGTCATGCATCTAGAATATTAAAAACATCTTCATAATATCTTTTTTAATCTTCCTAAATGTCTGTTTTATTTAAATTTGTGATGACAAATGAAGAACCGGAAGCTGAGAACTGAGGAAAGGTCAGAGCTAACTTTCCTTTCCTAACAAGAACAATTCCTAATTTCACCCTGTGGTCCAAGTTTCCTGAGACATCAGTTGGGGCAGACAAGTTTTTTTGTGCCATGACAATCAAGTGGATCATGTGTTCAGCTTATAGCTGCCTAATGGGACTAGCAGGACGATAGAGTCCATGTCATATAGGTGCTCATGACCACTATAACCACCCTATGGCCTTTCACAAGGTAACCATAGCGGATCCAGCAGGAAAGAAGTAGAACCGTCTCTGGAACAGGCACTAATTCTCCTCATTCCCACGTAAGTCACCAGAAACATTTTCTAGACATCCCGGAGTCAGCTGATCTGAATATTTTATGACCTACCCAGTATACCTATTTTTTAGGGGATTCCTATTCTTCCACTTGCAAAGTAATGTGTGGTTTTTATTGGGTTCTTTACTCTAAAACATTGGGAGTCATAAAATTTGGAGCATTTAGTCATGTGATATTGTATGAGTTTCCAAGTTTTGTTGTACCAAAGTGTTTGGAAGGAGTAGTCAAAAGAGATTGCTGAACATAAAATTTACCCACAAGCTGAATTCAAGCTTTTCACTCCTGTGCCCTAAAAATATGTATTCCCTAAAATGGTTTGAAACAATACATTATACCTTTCAACTCAAAGGTATAATGTATTATTAAGCCCATCAGATTTGTGTATGTGACTAAGGGCAGTTCAACAAAATATTAGCAAGCAGAATCCAAAGACTCATCAAAAAAGATTATACGTCATGACCAAGTAGGATTCATCCAGGGAATGCAAGGAACGCTCAACATTCACAAGTCAATCAACATATTATCATATCAATAAGAGAAAAAATAAAGACCATATGATCCTATCAATAGATACAGAGAAAGCATTTGACAAGATCCAACACCTGTTCATTATTAAAACACCCCGAAAATGGGAATTGGAGGAACCTTCCTTAATATAGTCAAAGCCATCTACCAAAAGCCCACAGCGACTATCATTCTCAATGGGAAACTCTAAAAGCCTTCCCACTAAGATCGGGGACAAGACAAGGTCAAGGTTGCCCATTCTCACCAATTCTATTCAATATAGTACTGGAAGTACTTGCCATAGAAATCAGAGAAGAAAAGGACATTAAGGGCATCAAGATAGGCAAGGAAGAAGTCAAACTATCACTATTTGCAGATGACTGATATTATACCTAAAAAACCCTACACTCTACCAAAAAGCTGCTAGAAACAATCACTTGATCACTTGAATCCCGTTATTCATCGATTTGCTCGAGCAGGCACCAGTAACATTTCCATTGGACCCTATCACGTGCCAATGCAGCCCAATGGCATCTGGTTGATTCAGGAATATGAAGAGCCTCAAACCGTTCCTTCAGGGTCTTAACAAGGAAGTCTGACCTTCTTGTAGGTTGGCGGCCACATGATCTTTTGACATCCCGTGGGATCCAGTCGGTAACAGCTCTAGTCCAGCGGTTGTCTCCAAATCGCATTACATGTCCAGCCCATCTGACTTTCGATGCCTTGGCAAACGAGACAGCATCCCTGATTCTGGAATAGCGACGGAGGTCAGAACTCCAGATTCCTTCTCTCACTTGAGTGAGATGTGATATTCCAAGCATAGCTCTTTCGATGCCTCTCTGGGAGACCCGAATAGCATTTTCATCCTGCTCTCGTAGGGCCCAGGTCTCTGAGGCGTATGTTAATGCAGGGAGAATGGTGGAGTCGAAGAGATGTGCCCGGAGCCGGAGGTTCTTTGTCCTTTTAGCTATTTCTTCGATGCCTTTGAAGGCATTCCATGCTGCTCTCCTCCTCCTGCGCAGCTCAGGTTTTAGGTCGTTCATCATGTTGACTTCTCGACCTAGGTACACATAACTGCTGCATTCAGAGATGTTTGTTCCATTGAGAGTGAATGGGGCCTCAGGAACTAGTTCATTTCTCATGAACATAGTTTTCTTCAGATTCAGCTGTAGACCTACCTTTCCACATTCTCGGTCAAAATCAGCCAGCATTTGTGCCGCTTGCCTAATGTTTGGTGCTATTAGAACGATGTCATCAGCGAAGCGGAGGTGGTGTAGTTGCCGACCATCTAACTTCACTCCCATTCCTTCCCATTCTAATTGTTGCATGATGTTCTCGAGGGTGGCGCTGAAGAGTTTTGGTGAGATGGTATCACCCTGTCGAACCCCTCTTTTGACATCAATGATCACTTCTTTGTAGAATGGTGAGATCCTGGTGGTGAATATGTAATATAGCTCACGAAGGACCTTGATGTATTGGGTTTGAACACCCTGTTTGAACAGGGCTTCGTTGACTTCTTCAGTCTCCACAGAATCAAAGGCTTTCTGTAAATCAATGAACGTGAGGCAGAGCGGCATCTTGTACTCCCTACAAACCTCAATGAGCTTGGTTACTGTGTGGATATGGTTGATTGTGCTGAATCCTTTCCGAAACCTGCTTGCTCGCATGGTTGTCCTTCATCTAGTGTTCTGCTAATCCTCTTCAGGATGACTCGTGTAAACAGCTTGTAGATGACACACAACAGGCAGATGGAGCGATAGTTGCCGATGTTGTGAATGTCTCCCCTTCTTGAACAGTAGAACTGTCCTGCTGGTTTTCCATTGGGAGGGCACCTTGCATTCGAACAGGTAGCGTGTGAAGAGCCGAGTTAGTGAACAATCGATACCTATAGTAGAGTGGCAGGGTGCAAAGTTAATACCCAATAGTCAATGGCTTTCCTATATACAAATAACAAAAGAGAGGGAAGAGATATTAAGAAAACGATCCCATTCACAATTGTTCCACAGAAAATTAAATACCTAGGAATCAGTTTGATGAAGAACGTAAAGGTCCTCTACAAAAGAGAACTACAAGACATTACTTCAAAAAATAAAAGAGGACACAAGGAAGTGGAAACACATTCCCTGCTCATGGGTCGGGAGAATCAGTGTTGTCAAAATGGTAATACTCCCTAGAACTTTACACAGATTTAATGCCATCCCTAATAGGATAGCCATGACATCAAAGAAATAGGATAGCCATTTCTTCAAAGAAATTGACTTAACACTTCTGAAAATTTTATGGAATAATAAACCGCACGGATAGCTAAAAGCAATACTTGGGAAAACATGGTGGGAGGCATCACCTTTCCCAACTTCAAACTCTACTACAAAGCAGTGGTAATTAAAATAGCATGGCATTGAAATAAAAACAGACATGTGGACCTATGGAATAGAGTTGAGTATCCTAAAAACCAGGCTCAAATAAATGAACAATTATTCTTCGATAAAGGAGCAAAAAGTACAAAATGGGGTAAGGGAAAGCCTCTTCAACAAGTGGTGCTGGAAAAACTTGGCAGCTACGTGTAAAGAAATGAATTTGGACCTCTGTCTAACACCATGCACCAAATCAGATCAAAACAGATTAAAGATTTCAATATCAGACCTGAATCCATAAAGTACATCGAAGAAAATATGGGAGAGGATCATGGTGAGTGAAATTAGCCAGAAGGAGAAAGACAGATATAGAATGACTGCATTTATTTTCATCACATAAATATATATATGTATATATATACACATATTATGATATATATATAATATATATTACTGAAACCAATATCCAAAGTCAGATGAAACGTGGATCAGGAGGTCTTGTCAAAAGTGAAAATTACCACGAACATGTGGGAGTCAGAGATTAGGTAAGACAGAGAAGGGAACAGAGTGCCAATAATTGTCAAAAGTGCTAATACCCACATAGAACTGAGCATTAAATACAGGCAAAAGATACACATGATAAGTATATATATATATATATATATATATATATATATATACAATCTAAATATATATATATTTAATATATACTAATTGGAAGAGAAGGAAGAGAGAAAAGAGAGAGTGAAATAAAAAAAAAAGAGATAAAAGAACCTGCCATAGAGGTAGACTAGGGGAGGGAGAAGGGAATTGGGGTCATTGGTGGTGGGAAATGGGCACTGGAGGAAGGATGGGTGCTGGAACACTGTATGGCCGAAACCCAAACATAAACATTTTTGTAATTGTTTATCTCATGATGTTATAATAAAATGCATTTAAAAAATAAAAAAATAAAAATTTGAGAAGAGTAGATGTGAAAAAAATATTGTCTAGTAGTTGCCCAAGTAATGCCTAGTTAGAAAGTCCCCTTGTTGATTAAAAGTTATACCTATCAATTATTGGTGTGGACATGCAAGTTCCGTATCTATCAAGTGCGTTGTTTTCGTTTTGGCCGGCTCTTGAACCTCATTTTTCCTTTCTCTTGGAGTAGCGCTGACTGAACTTACACTTCTTCAATAACTAACTCATCAGCTCTAATTTCAATATTCATTTGTCAATATAATTTCCTTTTATAATCTTTCTTCCTACATATTAATGTGAGCAATGTGAACCCTGTCACAGAGACTAGATAGTGGGTTTCATTTCTTGGTAGAAGGCAGCAAAAAAATTAGGTGACAGGTGAATAGGAGAAAAATCTATCACCGATAGATATCACAGATAGAATGGGAAGGAATGGGAGTGAAGATAGATGGTCGGCAACTACACCACCTCCGCTTCGCTGATGACATCGTTCTAATAACACCAAACATTAGCCAAGAGGCACAAATGCTGGCTGACTTCAACCGAGAATGTGGAAAGATAGGTCTACAGCTGAATCTAAAGAAAACAATGTTTATGAAGAATGAACTAGTTCCTGAGGCCCCATTCACTCTCAATGGAGCAAACATCTCTGAATACAGCAGTTATGTGTACCTAGGTCAAGAAATCAACATGATGAAAGACCTAAAACATGAGCTGCGCAGGAGGAAGAGAGCGGCATGGAATGCCTTCAAAGGCATTGAAGAAATAGCTAAAAGGACAAAGAACATCCGGCTCTGGGCACATCTCTTTGACTCCACCGTTCTCCCTGCATTAACATATGCCTCGGAGACCTGGGCCCTACGAAAGCAGGATGAGAATGCTATTCGGGTCTCCCAGAGAGGAATCGAAAGAGATATGCTTGGAATATCACGCCTCACTCAAGTGAGAGAAGGAATCCGGAGTTCTGACCTCCATAGCTATTCCAGAATCAGGGATGCTGTCTCGTTTGCCAAGGCATCAAAAATCAGGTGGGCTGGACATATAATGCGATTTGGAGACAACCGCTGGACTAGAGCCATTGCCGACTGGATCCCACGGGATGATAAAGATCACGTGACCGCCCAACTACAAGATGGTCAGCCTTCCTTGTCAAGACTCTGAAGGAACGGTTTGAGGCTCTTCATATTCCTGAATCAACCAGATGCCATTGGGCTGCACTGGCACGTGATAGGGTCCAATGGAAATGTTACTGGTGCCCACTCAAGCAAATCGATGAATAACGGGATTCAAGTGATCAATTGATCAAGTGAAATATCACAGACTGAAGCAGACAAATGATAAGTATCTAAAGTAACTAAAAAGTTTGTTTCCTAGTGCAGAAATGAGTCACAAGAAACAAATAATTTATAGTATAGGGAGGTGACATGATTTTCTAGGTGATATTTGTATTTTATCTAAATGGCTGTTCGGGATCACTTGTATCACTTTTCTTCCCATTATTCATCAATTTGCTCAAGCGGGCACCAGAAACATTTCCATATGTCCTGTCGCATGCTAGTGTAGCCCTTGGGATATTGATATGAATATCAGGTAAGGATGCTACATATGTGGTTAAAGTTGCAACAAGATTGGCAAAAGTTAAGGTGGGATGTTAGATGATAGTTTAGGAGTTTTGCTGTTTAATTCACTTACAGTTTAAGCAATTTACATGTTTTAAGCCAGGGATCATGCTAATGAGATCTCTCTTCTGTGTAAACACTGATGGAGGGTGTGGCAGTTACAGGAGTCATTTTTGACTCTGAATCAGTAATTTCTGAAACATTACTATAATCTCTACTATGATTTCAATGCTATCTACATCAGGCACAATTCCTTTTAATACCCACTGGTCCCAGCATTGGACAGTTAGAATTTACCAGGAGACTACCGCCCTGGCTGCTTTGAGACTATTGTTTTAGATCAAAGGAAGGTTCATGCTAGTTTGCCCTCAAGCAGGTGAGCATAACCCTTTCAGTAAACAGAGGACAAGACACTCCGAATCACCTTGGTGCAGAATGAAAATAGACGGACCTTGTGGGTACCATCTAGATTACATGAAAACCATGAAATTGTGATTTCTTTTCCCCCATGATTATACATCCATTGAGGTGTATTTATTTATACCAGCTCTCTCACTTTCTCCAGTGTTTTGACATAAGAGATAATCTTGGAGAAAAGGAATAGTCCCTGGCATAATCATTTCTTTAGACCTGAAACAATAATGGTATCATCCTAGGGTGCTACTACCCGATTTTTACACCTAGAAGCTCATTTGTTGATCATTGTTGACATTACCCTCTGTGGAGATAGGATTACTTTTGGATATATAAGGGGACTGTTTTATGTATTGGGATTCACTTTGGTGGGATACTTGGGCCTAAGAGCATGGTCTAAGATCTGACCAAGAGTTAGTGGTTTGATGAATCCTATTATTTTGGATACTAGTGGCAGACCTTTATTTATTATTTTCATCTATTCCCTGCTGATCTCAGAGGGAGAAGGAAACTTATTTCCTGATATTGTTGGGAACACCAGTAGCTCCCCAACCGTCGAATACTTGAGCAGAATAGTTGGTCCTTAAATGGAACTGATGAGAAATAAATAATATACAATAGATTTAAAATATGGACAAACATTCAAAGCTATTCCAGAAGATCAGAAATCTCGGATTGTAGGTGACATCAAGGGATGGGTATGTATAAGAAAACTCATTTGAGGGTTCCAGAGATAGTACAGCCCGGGTAGGACGTTTGCCTTGCTTGTGATCTACCCAGGTTCATCTTTAGTATCCCAAGCACCACAAGGAGTAGTTCTGAGTGCAGAGCCAAGTAGTAAACCCTGAGTATTGATGGGTATGATCAAAAAGGCAAAAGAAAAAAAAAAAAAAAAAACTCATTTGAAGATTGGGCTACACTGGCATGTGATAGGGTCAAATGGAAATGTTACTGGTGCCCGCTCGAGCAAATCGATGAATAACGGGATGTCAAGTGATCAAGTGATGATTTGAAGATTTGATAAAAATAGATATTAGAGACTAAGGAAAGAAAACTTTCTATTGATATACTTTTTTTCCTTTAGGGAGAAAAGGATTATATGTTAAAATAAGCTATATGTCATGAGTTAAAAACTTTATAAGACACTGCTAATATTGGCAAATGATATGAACAGATGATAAACAGTTAAACACAAATAGCTATCAAGTATATGAAGAGATCCTCAAACTCATTTGTAATCAGAGAAATGCAAATTAAGGTAAAATAATTTACCACTTTACAACCATCTGATTGGCAGAAACTAGAAAGTTGAATAGTGTTAATTATTAGTGGGGATGTGGAAAACCAGATGAACTTGATCTTACTCAAGAGCACTCTTGGAATACTTATTCAGATTTAGACTACATCTACGCTGTGTCCAAATATTCTTGGTTATATAACCCCAAATATTATCACACAGGACAAGGAAGGGGTACATGTTACAAACATACTGAGAGATTAAAAATCTTGCTGAGATCCTCCAAAATCCTCATGTACAATAACATAGATTTGGAATTTTTTTCACAGTCAGAGAATATCTCTGATGAGCAGACCTTCTCCATTTCTAATATTTGCTCAGATTGAGGATAAAGTTACATGTTTCCATCATGGTCAGCCATGTGAAGAGGAAACAATGAGTTGCAAAGGATTTCAAACCATCAATTATATACTCTAGACCAAAAGCAACACATATCACATTTGCATTTTCTTGGACTACATTA
Organism: Cryptotis parvus; assembly: GCA_021461705.1. Taxonomy (NCBI): domain Eukaryota; kingdom Metazoa; phylum Chordata; class Mammalia; order Eulipotyphla; family Soricidae; genus Cryptotis; species Cryptotis parvus. The sequence continues at coordinate 55,651 of JAJIBD010029057.1, forward strand.
TGTATAAAATTGATAATAGTATTATGCTTATGTTGTACAGAAACTAAAACTATCCTCTCAGGAGATACGATATAGTTGGGGCCAGAAAATGTTAGGGCACTTGCCTTGCATGCAGCCAACCTGGGTTGGGTTCATTTCACCCCATACGGTCCCTCAATCACTGAGGACTAACTCTTAAATGCAGAGGCAGGAGTGTCCTTTGAGCACCTCAAAGTACAAGCCATGCACCTAACAGCCTAAAAAGAGACACCATATTTTGAGAACTGGAAAAATATGCAAACAATGTCAAGACACTCTCAAAAGAATTCATGCTCATATGTGGGAGAAGATATGTTATTAATTTAGCTGTTCACCCCACTGGGAATTTTAAAATAGTAGAATATATTGTGTAGCTGTTCTCTGAAGCACTATATACCAATGAGAAGTAAGGAACTATAGTATGTATATCTAAGTGAGAAATAATGAACATACATGCTGAGGTCACAAAGACAGTGCAAAGGGCTAATTAACGCCAGAAGCCCAGGCTAAATCCTCAGCACCAGGTGGTCCTCCAGGTACCATAGGTAACCCCTATTCTTGCAATGTGTAAGCCCCTAAAGCACTAGTTGTGTGTTCCCACAAAATCAAACACAAAAAAACCAAAAAGGGATCTAAGTAAAAAGATGATACGATAATGGTATTTTCACCTAATATTTAGCAGATCTCTTTGACTCCACCGTTCTCCCTGCATTAACATATGCCTCAGAGATCTAGGCCCTAGGAAAGCAGGATGAGAACGCTATTCGGGTCTCCCAAAGAGGAATCGAAAGAGCTATACTTGGAATATCATGCCTCACTCAAGTGAGAGAAGGAGCGACCTCCATTGGCGATCCAGAGTCAGGGATGCTGTCTCGTTTGTGATCGAAAATCAGATGGGCTGAATATGTAATGCAATTTGGAGATGACCACTGGACTAGAGTCATTACTGACTGGATCCCATTGGATGCCAAAAGATCATGTAGCCGCCCACCTACAAGATGGTCAGACTTCTTCATCAAGACCCTGAACGAATGGTTTGAGGCTCTTCGTATCCCTGAACGAAACAGATACCATTGGGCTACACTGGCACGATATAGGGGCAAATGGAAAATTACTGGTGCCCACTCAAGCAAATTGATGAACAACGAGATGTTAAGTGATCAAGTGAGGTGATCAATATGTTATGTTAGGCGTTATGCGATTTAAGCTCATCTACCTTTCCCTGACATTCCAGTGTAGTCTCCTGAATCTTTACTCTAGTTGTGCCATATCTCTGGGCTTCAGTTACTCGCCCTGGGATTGCCTGTGAAAGCAATTGTTTTTAAATTAAACAAAATCAGCATACACCTATGAGACCTATGCAAAGCAATAATAGTTGCACATGAAAAGTTGAGGAAATATAACAAACAAATTTTTATTAGTTTGCCAAGATGGCAGGTATAAGGTGACAGAGGGTAAAAAGAGGAAAGTTATAAATTAAATAAAGCAAACAGGCATCCTGTGCTAATTAATGACAATAGTGCTCATCCAGCGAAAAACACGTACAACAATGTTATGGCAAAAGTCAGAAAGGCCCTAAGAAAATTTATGATGTGTCAGGGAAGCTGAAACAGTCTACTGGAAAAAGACAATCTTTTGAATATTCAAAGGACAATGTGCAATCATGTAGTAGTAAGTAGAGCAACAGTGTGGTCAAATGCATCCACCAGGTACTGTTTGTGGATAAAGAAAGCAAAGTGAGTGAACTGTAAAAGGAACAAATAAGTCTCTGAGGAAACATGTGCCTTTTTGTTTCCAAAGTCACTCAGAATTATAATTACAGCAGGAGAAAAAACTGAGAATGATCGCCCAGCATAAAGCATACTATAATTTTTGTTACTGCTTATAAGAAATTTTATAATCAATAAGGGATATTAACTGCTGTGCTCATATGGAAAGAAATTATGAATGCCAATGTAGAACGCCTAAGAGCTCAGCTTGCACCTTCCTTCTCAGTTCTCATGACTAGATTGTCTTCTCATGTGAAGTCTGTGTAGCTTATTTGAGGCATGAACATTAGTGTTTATGCTCAGACTTTATCATTGCTACTGTGGAATTTCTTTTCTCTTTGGATGATATTTCTTTTCAAAAGAATTCACTTTGTCTAGCATTTGATCATGTCAGCATGACCCACTTACAAAACTCCACCCAATAACCAGAAATATTTGTGAGCAATGCCAGTACCTTTCCCCATTCAATACACCATTGAGGTTCTCCAATAATTTCTACAAGTAAACAATATTATAGTGGTACTGCATGAATTTCAGCCTGCACTTAGACAATAAACACCCTTATTGTCAGCCCTTGAGGTCTATCTGTAATTCCCACAGCCTCTAACCTTTCAACATACACAAACAACAAACCATGCAAATACTGCCTAGGGTTCTTGTTCTCTTTCTCTCCTTTGTTACATGTTCAGGGCAGAAGCCAACATAAGCAAGATATCAAATGAGCAGACAGCCAGAAATAAATAAGCCTGTGTGAGAAGATTGCGCCTAATATTACCTTATTTTTGAAATAATACCGGCTATCTTGAAAAGTGCTTTTCATGCAGGATCTTTCGGAATTTCTGATCAAATACAGGGAAGGTAAAGTTAGTGAGTTGACAATTGGATCATTAGAGAGATTAGAACTTATTTTTATGGTTAAAGTTTTAGAGTTCTCTTTTTGTGGAGGATAAAATAATGATATCTGTTTCATAGATCCAAAATTCGATGCCACATTGGAAATATAGTCAAGAAAGAAAATAATAAAGGAAAAGGACGATGGGCAAAAGGATACCATTAAATCAAAGGTTTTTGTTAAAACAGTTACATATGCTGGAATTTTTGTTACCTCCACTGTGTGCCATTTGAAAGGAAGCTGTTAATATATTTTAATGATTAAGAATATTTGCTTGTATTAAGAAATCAAAAATATTATTTTGTCAGAAAATATGTTATTGGCAGGGGGATACCTCTGACCTACCCAGATTATAATAAACAAATATTGATTTTTCCAAGATGAAGATCAAGGTAAAAATCAATTGTTATCCATCCATTTCAAAAATGTCTTAACACTACTAGCAACCAAATCTATTGTGTCTTATTCATTTCTTCCATTGGAAAGTTTATGGGAAATTAAAATGTTCCCTAGAGAGGTAAGAAAAATTGTTACAAGTGCTAGCAAATGCCTAAAACTGTGTGCTGATTCATTGCATGGAAATTAAATGTCTAGACAATGAGAAGGCTCTTTTCATTGCTCTGAACTATGATTAATTATTATCTTGTTCAATCATTTAAAAGAAAATGAAAACAGTGCAATCAAATAGTGACTTTTGAGTCAGCGTATTTTATACTGCCATCTATTAGATTATTTTAATAAAGGCTGCAGGTGCCTAGTGATCTCAAAAACCTTAAAACTTACACAAAAAGTTGATAGAATTCCTTCCCATTATCAATAGAACAACATTCAGCTTTTGAAATAATGAATTAACATTTTGAAATGCTAAATTAATATTAACATTTGAAAGGCAAAAGATAGCTCAGTGGGCAGGGTACTGGCTTTCCTGGTAGACTCCAGTCCTAGTCCCTGAACCAACTACAGTCCCCTGAGTCCTGCTAGAAGTGATCGCTGAGTATGTAACCCTTATTAAGCCCAGAGCACTGACATATCCAAAACCAAATATAAAAACTGAACACTAATTTTTTTTTTTGCTTTTTTTGGGTCACAGCCAGCAATGCTCAGGGGTTACTCCTGGCTCTGCACTCAGGAATCACTCCTGGCGGTGCTCAGGGGACCATATGGGATGCCGGGGATCGAACCTGGTCGGCATAGGCCGGCAGCATGCAAGGCAAACGTCCTACCTGCTGGGCTATAGCTCCAGAACACTAATTTTTAACTATATCTTTTAGATATAGATTAAGGAGTCCAACATGACATGACTCCATTAAGAACTGATACACAGTTGCTTGTACTTAACATCCTTCCTTAATATGTACAGTAATAAGATCCTTCAAATTTTCAGAAAAATATGATCAAGCTAATATTTAAAATGCTTATATACACAGCCACATGACAATGACATTCCAGTGATATGTCTACAACTTTCTGTCCAGGTGAATTATCACTATCACTATCACTATCCTCCCGTTGATCATCTATTTGCTAGAGCGGGCACCAGTAATATCTCCATATGTCCTATCTCATGCTAGTAGAGCCCAAAGGGCATCTGCTAGCTCCAGGAACATAAAGAGCCTCAAAACCATTAGATTAGGTTAGGGGAATGAACCAATAATAATTGTTACTGGTATTTGGCATATCAAATAAAAACAGGGCAGTTGCCAGGCTTTGCCATGCAGGTGGCATGACCCTTGTAGTCACCTCTAAATTTAGCATTTATAGATGAATCACGTGACCGCAAAGCAGCCGTGAGAGACAGGCCGGATAGGCTGTCCTGGGTGGAATTCTGAAGAGAGGGAAGTCCTGATGTGGAAAATGGAAGCCCGATGGAGTGAAAGAAACAGTGACCAAGATACAAAGACAATCCAGAGAATAAGGAAAGAATATTCACCAAATACCCATCTGATAAAGGGTTAATATCCAGGATATATCAGGCACTGGTACAACTATATAAGAAGAAAACAGCCAACCCCCATTAAAAATGGGGAGAAGAGATGAACAGAAGCTTTGACAAGGAAGAAATTGAATGGCCAAAAAGGCATAGGAAAAAATGCTCACCATCACTAATCATCAGAGATGCAAATCAAAACAATGAGATATCACCCTCACTCCACAGAAACTGGCACATATCCAAAAGGGTAAAAGCAACAAGAGCTGGCGTGGATGTGGAAAAGGGACCCTCATCTATTGTTGGTGGGAATGTCAACTGGTACAACGTTTCTGGAAAACAATATGGACATTCCTCCAAAGACTAAAAAATTGAGCACTTCTTTGACCCAGTCATACACTCCTGGGGATATTTTTATGAAAAGAAAAATTAACCAATAGATTATGATGGCATACGTTATGGCCAGGTGTACAAGCTTTATTAACATGAAATGATTCAAACCACAATATGCTAGATCTGGAAGTTTCCTTATATACCAGTCCCACCTGTTTATGTTATAGGTAAGGAAATTATTCATAAATACTGTTACAACCTGGAAAATGTGATGGGAATGGCTGGAAATAGAAGAGAAGTCTCTTATATGCAGTCCATAAAAAATAAGTTCTCCAGCTTGTAGCTTGTTTACCAATTATGACAATGAATTTTGAGAAATTTTTGTTTCTTTTAACTGGAGCATTAAATGAGAGACAAGATTTTAGAAAGAATAAAGAACAGAAAATGATGGAACATAGCTACTGTCTTAATTGGAATTTAACTTCATTGCAGCACTTAGTACAAAGCTAAGATTTGGAATCTGCATAGATGTCCAACAGATAAGTGGATAATGAAGATGTGGTATACACACATACACATATGCATATATATACACACATATAAGCCCAAACACATATTTATACCTATATACATACACATATATGTATACATATGGACATTATATACTATAATACATATGTATGTATAAAAATATATAAGTGCACTTTGGGATACTGCACAATTGTAAAGAATGATATAATCATGGAATTGGCTACAACATGGATGGAACTGTAAGACATCATATTAAAAGAAACCAGTAGAAGGATAAACGCAGGGTGATATCACATATATGTGTATTTAGAATAACTGGGTGAGGGAATGCAAAGCTTTAAAGCAAGCAGGAAATATAACTGATCAAGTTTGGCTCCACAGGATAGGGACGAGAAGGAAAGAAAGAATGGAGGGGAGGGGAGAAGAAACAGATGAGAAACAATAGAGGATTCACGTACCAGGACAGTGTTAAGGCATGATAGAATCAAATATTCAAACAGTAAAGTCAACAACACTGAAATTAAAACTCCCCAATACAAGGTGGCTGTCAAAGGCAGGCTAAATTGGTGTGGGGCAAAGACATTGGTGGTGGGATCTGTGCTGCACTGTAGTATGTCTGAAACGCAACTATGATTAACTTTGGAATGCACAATGCTTGAATAAAAATGTTATATACATATAAATTAGAATCCCATTCATAATTTTAACATATGCTGATGTCAGTATCTCAGTCGCTGTTTCATTTTCTATAACTGCCCATGCCAGGTATTAAAATGTGGCTTGCCTCTGCTTCTCTTTACTTGTAATGCTGTCAAGGATTTGCAGTGGTTAACACAAACTGAATTTCCATTAATCCCAGGCAACTAATAAGGAGGACACTATGGAACTTCCCTACTGACTATTTACTTTGGCTGCAGGAAGCTACACTCTAAAACCGCTGTGAGAGAATTGTGTTCAAGCCCCAACATCAGCCTGAAATGCTATATTAGCTCAATTCAGTTGTATCATGAATTACCAAAACATATGTTTGTTCATTATTTTATTTTCTGCATTGTGATTTAGAATACTTCTAAGAGTAGGGATCCATTTACACAACATTTCAGTCTCACACCCTCCACCAGAACTCTTGAAATTAACATACATAGGTCTTTCAAGGAAGGTCAACTAGCAATACCAATTGTTGCTTTTGATCCGTCTCCAGCACCCTATTTTTGAAATGTTTTTGTGCTTTGAAGCATATCATAGCACCACTTTCCTCTCTTCCCATATATGCCTCTTAGAATTCTAAGGATATCTAACCACTTTCGTCCACTGGTCCCATTTTATAGACTATGTAACCGATACAGGTTATATTAAAATATTTGTCAATGACATCACCAGCAAATGAAGACTCTGAAGAGTGAAACTCCATTTGTCCATAAGTACTTCTAGTCTCATTATTCATGACTTTTCAATTGTATTTTTCTATCCAGGTCTCTGCTCTGATATCTGGGCTGCCCACTTGGTCTTTTGATGTCTGATGGAAATATTAAAATTAATACATCTACACTGATGAGGTTCTTAATATCATGCCATTTTTCCAATCCCTACTTCTAATTTATTAGTAAATGTTACCACTTAACTTTTCAAACTATATAAATTTAAAGGTCTATCTGTATATGAATAATACTATTTAGTCACACTATGATTATGCAATTAACATGGGAAACTCATCAATTTCATGACTTTTACTTAATAACCTATATATTCACACAAAATATGTAGACAACATCATTCTTTCTATTTCCACATTTCTCCCTAGTTACTAAAATACCATGTTTCATGAGATACATTTAGCACAGAATTGTACAAAACAATGGCTTATGCCATTTGAAAGGCCTACCACCATTATTTACTTCCTATAAGACATTTTGACCAGTTATTAAAATTATAATTAATGATAAAATTTTTCTATTTATGATGGTTTTCCTTTTCTCTTAAAATTCTAAATCTTTCAATTTAGATTTTTTACAGATTCAATTCCTATGTTCAAATATCTACAATCCATTTCAATTCTCAATCTTGGCACATATTGCTTTCCGGGATCTCCCAACAATCCTTTGCACTACCTATTTTTTATGTCTCTGTCATAAGTTCCAAAATCCTCTCTTCTAAAAAAGGCCTTCTATTATTGATCACTTGATCACTTAAATCCCGTTATTCATCGATTTGCTCTAGCAGGCGCCAGTAACATTTCCATTGGACCCTATCACGTGCCAATGTAGCCCAATGGCATCTGGTTGATTCAGGAATACGAAGAGCCTCAAAACATTCCTTCAGGGTCTTGACAAGGAAGTCTGCCCATCTTGTAGGTGGGCGGTAACGTGATCTTTTGACATCCCGTGGGATCCAGTCAGTAATGGCTCTAGTCCAGCGGTTGTCTCCAAATCGCATTACATGTCCAGCCCAATTGATTTTCGATGCCTTGGCAAATGAGACAGCGTCCCTGATTCTGGAATAGCGACGGAGGTCAGAACTCCGGATTCCTTCTCTCACTTGAGTGAGACGTGATATTCCAAGCATAGCTCTTTCGATGCCTCTCTGGGAGACCCGAATAGCATTCTCATCCTGCTTTTGTAGGGCCCAGGTCTCTGAGGCGTATGTTAATGCAGGGAGAATGGTGGAGTCCGAAGAGATGTGCCCTGGAGGTTCTTTGTCCTTTTAGCTATTTCTTCGATGCCTTTGAAGGCATTCCATGCCGCCTCTCTTCCTCCTGCGCAGCTCAGGTTTTAGGTCTTTCATCATGCTGATTTCTTGACCTAGGTACACATAACTGCTGCATTCAGAGATGTTTGTTCCATTGAGAGTGAATGGGGACTCAGGAACTAGTTCATTCTTCATAAACATTGTTCTCTTTAGACTCAGCTGTAGACCTATCAGAAGGCTGATAGGTCTACAGCCTTCTAATTATTATCTGTATGAATTTATGATTTACCCAAATAATTCTTTTTTAATTTTCCATTGAGATTTTTATCTTAAAGCATTAATATGTTTACTCTATCAGTCATGGAATATAAACTTGAAAAGGTCAGAAAATTGTTTTTTTATTAATGTACCCATAATAATTAGCAGAGTGACTAGAGTAAGCATAAAGGTAATTTAACAATGAACAATTAGAAAATCCACTATATTCCATTAGTTCAGATAGTGAAATCAGAGAGAGAATAAGAAAACAGGAGCAGAGTGCTCCAACGAGGTCTAGGTTCAACCCCCGAGTTAGAAGGTGTTCTATCACCACCTGGAACAAGATCAGAATAAGGAAAGGAGAAACCCCAAAGCACCATCTTGGGTGCTATCACAAAGAAAACAGTCCAGAAATTTGCTCTGCTGTGATCTCAACAAAGTTCAAGCAAGCATAACCTACAGGAATACATTTTAGTTATTCTCCTTCTGGATATAATGATCCCATTTATAAACAACTTGTAAAAATAGCCAGTGTAGATTTAGTCACTTGGTATCAAAAATTTCCTACAGTCTATCTTTTTTTAAAAAAAACTGTTCCTTGCATGTCTAACTCAGAAAACTGCTTTCATTAATTAGTTTTACTTTATTTTGAAAAAGATAGACAATTGGATAAATATATTAGATGCAGAAAGAGAAGTAATGCATGAATACAGATGTCCAAGTGTTTTTAAGCAGGATAGGAAAACACAATCATTATAATGATTCAATCATTTTCTAGTTGAATTCACATGCTATAATACTTCCCTAATTAATCCCATCTATGATTTTCATTTATCTCCCTTTCTTTCTTAAAAAGTCATTCTTTTCATTTCTTAAATGAAGCGATGTCATTTGCCACACTTAATTTTTATTTTAGGATAAGATTGGGTTAAAAATAAACTCTCCCTATGATAATCCTGGTATTTCCAATCACTGTTTTTAGAGGACTACATTACATTTAGTTTTCTTTTAATCTCCTGCATTATCAAACAATCATCTACCTACTACAACCAGCCTCTAAATTTTAGAATTACAGCATTGAATGGATACATGATGCTCCCAAAATTGTATCCTGAGTTTGTGGGACTGATATGCAAATATTACTGTGCAAATCACAGTATAGTAGAGCCTATAGCCTTCCATAGAAAAGCAAATCCTGTTATTAGTAGGGGCACAAAAACAGGCAAACCCAAAGCACTGTTCAGACATTTGTTCTAATAAATCAATTATATTGCCTGGATTTTGATAATCACCTATTAGGAATCCCTTCTCTGTTCCCTAGCTCAAAAAGAGCAACCTAATGAAAGTTGATACAGGTACTTGATTTAATCTGGGCTAATCAGGGTACCCAATATCCTGATCATTCTTACAGTGGAAAATCAATACATGGCAGATTATCCTGCAGAGGGCAGCAAAACTAATAGGTGGATAAAATGGATTTCTAGATCCCCATTGTTCTCCTGGTCTCAGCATCTCTGTCACCCTGTAATACTTTTCCAAGGTTTCTTTAAATTCCTGGTACACACACACACGCAGTTTAACTGATGCTGTGAGTTTTAACCAAATGAAACAAACAGAATTTAGGTGGGGACACAAATAAAAATAAAGTTATTGAGAAAGATGAGTTAAACTGATGGAAAAATTTCAACTTTTCTTTATTGCTGTCCATGTTTTTACGTATTCCCACATCTTGGAGTATGCACAACCCATGCCTTTCTTCTGACAAATGGAGACAAGAGAGAGAACAGGATACAACCCCTTTTATTACATTATATGCATGGAAAGAGGTATTTTTAGTATTTTTATTATACCACCGTGAGATATACAATTATAAAGATGTTCATATTTGGATTAAGCCTTACAGTGTTCCATCACCCGTCCTTCCACCAGTGGGAAAGAGGTATTTTGAAGACACACTTAAAGTCTCAAACAGTAGGTTGGGAGTAGTTGTTGGTTCTCTTCCAAATTTCTTTGCTTGGCCTTTGTTCCTGTTGGAGCTTCTCTCAGAGTGGGGGTGGGGTGGTACAGTGGGGGTGGGCCAAAGAGGGGGGTTCAGCCTTTTCTGGATCTGACTGTTCCAGGTGAAAAGTCTTAGTTCCTGAGATCCCAAGTTTGTCTCTTTGGAACCTTGAGGTTATTGGTTCTATTATTTACTAAGCATTCTATTACCATTGGCTTTTTTCCTATCTGGCTACAACAAAACTATGCAAAAGCACAAATATGAAATTAAATTCTTATAGATGAAACAAATATGGGAAATTGTTATATTTTAAGACCTGTAAACTAATAAAAATAATGTTTAGTCCAGTGGGTTGTTACTGGCGAGTGTGTGCCATGGATCCTACCTGAATATCATCCTGAATATCTCAACACAGAGCAGGAAAAATAGGTATATCTCTTAAACTCATTTTACAGTGAACTACCTAACTAATCACAAAATGACTGCAAACTATATAAATGTAACCCTTATGAGCTGAATTTATTTTGTTTTCAAATCAACTTCTTTTTATAGTTCAAGAAAATGGTCCATGATAATTTCTGCTAGATTCCACCTATCAATAAGAAAGCTAGTATAGTGGAACATAGAGCAAAAATCAGTATAGTCTTAGCTATTATTAAAGTATACCAGGTTTCAAAGATGAATCACCACATTTCCACTTTGACAATGTATCTTTAAGTAGATTGAAAGAAGTATGTTCAATTAATGGTGCTCAAAGTTCATTCATTGCATAGTAAGCTGATGAGATTTTGTCTACAGTCACACAATTAGTGGTGAAATTCAAACACACAGTCTCAACATCCAGTCTTATATAGACACAAAGTCCTAGCTATAGAGGTAAAAGGTTGGTGACACAAATGTGTGTATGTGTGTATGTGTTTATGTGTGTGTGTTTTCATGAACTAAATGAAGAATCTATTGAGAAAGCCTGTTTTGAATTCTTTGGAAAAATAGCAAAGTTTGCAAAATAGTTTATATTCATTAGAGAAAGTAATCTATGGGTTAAGGTTAAGTAAATCTGTAATTAGATGTTATGTTAGAAATTGTATTAAGAAAGTAAGTTGAAGCTTTTTATAAACTGATTTGGCAATGATGTTCTCCTTAGGAAACCAGTCATATATTGGAACAGAGCTCAGGATATGAATCATTGTCTGTTGACAAAATATCCGAAATGTGGAATCAAATCATTAGCAAAGTCATGTACAGACGCTGTGGATGTTTCTTTTCTCTCTAGCTCCCTTCCCCTAACCCATCCATTCCTGCTGTTAGAAATGAAAGAATATCTTATTACAGACAATTGGTTATGTGGCAATGATAAAAACAACCCAAGGATAGAGTCTAAGAAGAACCATGGGAGGCATTTTCAATCCCAAAGGGAAATCAGGAAACCAGGAACAAGAATAAACTCTGTAGCCACATGCAATGGCCTGGAAAGGCTAAAAGCTGTATCTGCAATGTTCTGAGGAATGTGAATGGAAGGAACAGGATTAATGTGGATAATCCTTTAATACAAAGGCTCTTCCATAAAGTCACACAACTGCACAACCAGAAGCACTCTTCCTGAACCAGGCATGGGGCACCGCAGAAAAAAGAAAGAGATGAATTTATTTGATTCATATTTGAAATGGCAACCAATCAAATGATTTAAGAATCTCAAAAATTACTGACTTTAGATTTTTTTAAACTGAAGCAATTATTTTGTATGATTTAGAGGAATTTGAATATTGTTACAACCTATCCCATTTTGAATTTATATAAAGTGAAACTTGTACTTGATAAAGATTTAAATGCAAGAGCAGAGATTTGACATGCATGTTTGGTTTGTATTACGGATGAAAATTCTATCTAATTTTCAGATAAAGTACATTTTGATTGCTTTAATTTCCATTTAAATTCTCTTGACAGTAGACAAAGATGTATTTTTCCATGGCAGTCCTACACCTATGCAGTTAATTCTTGGAGTATCCAAAAAGCTTTAATTGTTGAGTTTATTTTCCCATGACCTATGATGTCCCATTTTTTCTGATATACGTTCATACTCCTTAAGTCAAAAGGATAAAGTAATCTAATCTAACATCTACAGCATTAATTTGTAGATGTTATCTAAAATTTGTTACCAAAAGGAAATAGATTGTTCATTGGTTTCTATAATTCAAAAGCATACAGTGGAGTTGTTTAATCAGTCATAATTTAGTTAAGTAGATATAATCACTGTCACTGTATCACTGTCTTCCCGTTCATCATCGATTTGCTCGAGGGGCCCCAGTAACATCTCCATATATCCTGTCTCATGCTAGTAGAGCCCAAGGGCATCTGCTTGCTCCAGGAACATAAAGAGCCTCAATCCATTCCAGAATGAGGTCTATAATTGTTACTGGTATTTGGCATCTCAAATACAACACGGGTAGCTTGCCAGGCCTGCCATGCAGGTAGCATACTCTTGTAGTCATCTCTAAGTCCAGCATTTGTTGATGAACTGCACGCCATGCAAGCTGGGCTGTAATAGGCTGGTCTGCTGGGTGGAGTTCTGACGAGAGAGAAGTCCGGATGTGGAAAATGGAGGCCCTCATGGAGTGGGGGGTGGTCATCTGGCTTGTTGCAAGGCTCTGCTGGGGTGGCAGGCCAGGGCTAGAACCCGCCATCCCTCCTGGGCACCCTCGTGAGCGGCTGGGCAGAGAGGGAGAGAAAGTAGCAGCTCTGCCCCATGTCTGTGAGTCTCTCGCCATGTTCTGATACACGTTTAAATGTTCCACCGTTTTTCCCCCCCCCCCCCCCCCCCCCCCCCCCCCCCCCCCCACGACAACACCACCCCCAAAACATCCCTACCCCCCCTTCAAAAACCAAAAACCCAATCCCCACCCCAAACCCACCCCCCAACACTCTAAGAAATCCTCTTCCAAACCACACGAAAACCCCCCCACAATATTCACCAACAACAACCAAAACGCCCACCCACACCCCCAAACAATAACCACCTCACACCGAACAAACCAGAATACCCCCCCACCAAACCTGCACCCCAATAAATGTTCACACCTTGTATCGGGCCGCAGGTACAAAATGTGATAAAGGGGATAAAGACACTGATGCAATCCCGGCAGGAGCAGGCCCGGATTCGTGAACCCTTACTGGCACCAATGACCACGTGCTGCAGACCACGGCCAGGACAAGTCTCTGGTCTGAAGCCTGGCGCTCCAGACGCCCGGGCCCCTCTGCACTGAAGAACAACGCGCCCCACTTCTGTGGCAGAAATCAATAGCAGCCAGCAGCCAGCGGCTCGCTGGGCGCCAGGCTCCAGAACGACAGCATGTGTGGGAGCAGAGAGCGGACACCCAACCCCAAGTCCCCTGCTCCGCCCTCAGTCTGTGGACAGTGAGGTGGGCTAGGGACCGCACGGAGGGGCAGGGACACAGCCCGCCCAGGGGAGCAGGGCCATGCTGCCTCAGCCCCCGCCAAGACCAGGGGTGACGCCGGGAAGCACAGAGAGCACAGAACAGGGCAGGGAACAGGGGCCGGCCGACAGCTCGCGGCTCCCGCTGGGCTCCTGGGCCCCGGCAGGCCGAGTCCATCCAGCAGCCTCCGGGGAGCTGCTCTGGGGCCTCAGCCGACAAACAGTCCGTGGCTCCTTCCTCAACGGCCGCAGGGTCAGGGCTCTGCGCATCCCAGATTCGGGCCCTCCCAGTCCTTCCTTCTGCAGGACAGACGGGGCGATAGTCGGGTCCATCCCCCAGGCCTGGGGGAGCCGGGAAAGCCGGGCACATGCCAGGTGTCCTCCCTGCTGCCCCATCAGCGATGACGTGCAGTGAAAAGGACCCTGAGCCTGCCCCCGCCGAGAGCCCCCACTGCCCACAGTGAGTAGATATAATAAAGAATATAATACTTATATAGAATATATAGACTACATGCATATAATACATATTAAATTTTATTAAAATTAATATATAATGGATTCAAATATTTATTAATTTTAACTATAACTATAGAAATGTTTAATATTTGTCTGTGCAGAAACCTGCTGATGACATGCAAGTAAACCCAAGGAATAAAACATCAAACTGTCACGCATTGATTTCCTAGTATAGACCCCTAAGTGGCCATATGCTGGTTTAAAAAATAAAGATGATCTCATCACATAGAGAGAGAAATCTGGCCAACATTATCAAAAGAAACAATAATTGAACAAATGGAAACAGACTTCTCCCTGGATAGCTGTTCTCACTAAGCATATAGAGCTATATAGAAATTAGGGACTATTGGGTTTTCCCTAATTTTTTCTTAATGATGATGACTCTCATTACTGTGAGATTATTATTGGAGTGGACGGTAGGAATGGGAAGACTGGTTCGATAGTTATTCTTTAAGTAGAGTTTCAATTCACGATAATGTTAAAATGATTAAAGTTGTATAAGATATTTATGGTGAGGGATGTGAATTGAGTCAGATTTATCAAATGAGAATTGAATAAGTTGTATACTGCTGGGTCTCTTTCCCTGTATCTTAGCGAAGGATGTATTATCCAGCAGTATACAAGTTCCATCATCACAAGGTATTTTGAGGGTTGTAAGGAGATCAAAGCAAAAATAGATTAAGGATAGTTTAGACTTAAAATGATGAAATTACATATAAATTACAGTGACTGAATTATAGAAACATAGAAACTAGAGACTAAGAATATCAGTTAGATTCCTAGCTGGGGTAGAGTCAGAACTCTACACTCTATATACACTCTGTGAAGGTCCATATAAGGAATTTGACATTGTATTTGCTATATATCCTATTGGACATACTGATTTTTATTGCAAATGAAGTATTTCAGAGGACTCAGTAGCTAAATTGTATTTTCATAATCAATCTTTCTAGGACTAACTGAAAACAAGAAATTTTACTCACTTCATCTTTTGTTATTTTTTCAAGCTTAGTAAATTTGGTGTCTAATTTAAGTACTTAGTTATTGTAAAGGATCCTAACTAGTATTTAAAGCTATATTAAATACTTGTTTTCAAGGGTTGAACAGATACATAATTTTCCCTTTTTTTATCAGTCTCTCATAGTTCTCTTAAAATTTTGAGATTTAAAGTAGATCTACATGATTATTGTTTTGAGATTTTGATTAAAGCCATAATTTTTATGCAATCATGTTTTTGTTTTCATTATGTAAAAATGTGTGTAATTTCTTGAAAAGAAATGGTTTGTAAAGCTTGCATTCTCTAGTCTTCCATTTTTATTCATGTTTCCTGTCTCTAATTTTTGATTTATGAAAGCAATGATTATAAACCCAGACAGAATAAATAATTCAGTAAAATTTAAAAAACTGTGTACTCTCCCTTAAATTTCTGAGTAAGTCTGTCCAATTTTCACTTCATTTTACAGCAATATGATCCCTTGTTCTAAAATACCATGGGCATTTGTACAAAATAATTCTTTTAGTTCCTAGCTTAGATCAATTTCATTGTAGAATTCTTATTTTGAACAAAATTCAGGTCTGATCACTTTATATATCATGTTATCTAGTTCTTCGGAACAAAATAAAGTTGGAACCCTCTTACATATGCAGATAGTCTTCACAGTATCTATTTCATCAATAATAGCAATTTGCAACTTGGTTTAACTAGAAAATTTACTTCAGTGACATTCTTTACTAAGAATGAGGTTCAGCAAAATCTGTGATATTATTCTGCTATACAGTAGGAGTGCTATAATTTAAGATCTTTAAGAACTGGATTCCTTCAGAATGGTGAATGACTACACCTGTGAATTATAGTTGCAATAGCTCAGTACTGAGACAAGCGCGGCATGATTATATACAGAAACTCTTTGACAACATTCATTTAAAGGGATTAATCTAAAAGTGCTGCTCAAAAATAACTTGGTATCTTCTGACTCAAGTTTGATTAAGATATTTAGAAGTAATGTATATTTGAATAATATTATGTATATTTATGTTACATATATTAAACGCAGATGTAAATTAAATAATATAAAGAAAAGTAATGTTGTCTTCATTTACTTGTATATCTTAAGACTTAGGAGAAAACGTTTCTTCAGAAGTTAAAATATATATTATTAATTGCTTCCAGTTAGATTCAGATCATATGAAACCCTTTGGCCACACCCAACCAAGATAATTTTAGAGCTACACAGTATAAGTCACTTCACATGATAGCTAAGACCTTGAAAACTGTCATTTTAAGCAGAACCTTTAATGAAACTAGCATTACCCTAGGCTGATTGATATAGTTATGTATACAGTTAGGAAATATTATGTCATTACCATATTTCTAGTCACAAGCAATGTTATTCGGATGCCAATAAAAGAATAAAAACATATAAAATTAAGCAATAGTTTGTGTTGTCATGTTTTAAGAGACATTTTCCAATTCAGGGTCAGATGTGACCAGAGTCTCACCATAGAGGCTTCTGTGGCTCTGGGGAACTAATGGATGAAGATAGACCAATCTGAACAGGTTGCTCATCCTTCCACGCGCACAACAAAAGCACACCCACATTCACAACAATAGTAGAAACAGTTGAAACGTTGTTGCACTAACATACACATCTTTTTTTGATGTGGACAGAAACAGAACATGCAGAGAGCAGACAGAGAGTTAGTTAGAACAGTAGGTACGGACTTTGCCTTTCATCCAGAGAGCGGCCAGATAGCACAGTAGGCAGGGGATTTGCCGTTCATGCAGCTGCCTGGGCTTCAGTCCCTGCACCCCCATGTGGTGCCCTAAGTCCCAGGAGTGATTCCCCGAGCAGAGTACCAGTAATATCATCTAGGCACCGCAGGGTTTGCCTCCCCCCAACACCCCTCCATCCTGAAAAAAATTAATACCCAGAGAAAATTCCATGCAGAGGTGGGGAAGTTTGGGATTTGTTAATTGATTTTTTTTAAATTGAATCAACATGAAATATAGTTACACAGTTTCTCATGATTGGAAGTGGAGAAAATATTGAAACCACACAGACATAAACACACACAGGCACACCCCCACCACACACACACACACCCTGACCACACCACACATACACAGACACTGGCCTCAGCTGGAAATATTTCCATCTATCAATACATAAAGAAATGGTATTGCTCAAGTAACTGCTCTGTGTTTAAAATATCCAAGATATTTTGAGTCAAAAGAGCATATTGCTGGTACTGTTATGCTAACCAAAGCCCCTTACTTAGCATTAGAGTCTTTTCCTTCTCTAACAATCTTACTCCTCACCACAATCCCCTCTAGTCTGAGCAAATTGCACTGAGCAAATTGCACTAATCTCTCTGCACGTGCTTGACAAAGCAGTAGTATCTCTCTCAAATATGTCTCTTAAAATTGACTGCACTAGTGGTCAGGATCACAAGTGGTTTAGCAACCAGGGGTATGTTTTCTTTTTTCTCATTGAAATCAAAAATACTTCAAATTCTGCAGTAGACTGAATGGACAGCACTAGTATGTGCAATCATCTCTCTCTCTTTTTCTCTCTCCCTCTCTCTATATATATGTATTTATGGTATATATACGGATGATTCATGCTAACTTTTAAAATATCATTATATGAACTTATATAATTTGACTTGATTTTTGTTTCTTGTCTTTTTTTTTTCTTTGTTTTTTGGGACCACAGTGGCTTTCTTCAGGGCTTACTTGAGGCAGTGCTCATGGGACCATATGTGTTGCCAGGAATCTAGCCTAGGTCATTTGCATGCAAAAAAAAGGCACCTTACTTACTGACCATACTATGTCTCTGGCCTGATTTTATTTTTTCGAAATATTTTCTATGTGGTATGTAAAATTCTTAGCATCTAAAAAACCACCATACGTGTAATTGTAAAAATTTAGCTCATACTATGAACAATATTATTTGTACCACTCCTGCTTCTCCTCTTCCTCCTCCTCCTCCTCCTCTTCCTCCTCCTCCTTCTCCTCTTCCTCCTTCTACTCCTCCTCCTCCTCCTCCTCGTCCTCCTCCTCCTCCTCCTCCCCTTCTACTGCTACTAATACTACGCACTACCACATCTTTCTCACACTTTCTTAGAAAACAAAAATAAAAAATTAAGAGCAACTAAATAACAGCCAGAATTTAATTCAGGAAAAGATATTTCAAGTATTAGCTATGACAAGTACAAAATGCAATTTTGTGAAATTAGTGACACACACATAAATATATATGCCATGCTTATATAAAGGCGAAATTCCACTATGACTCTGTGACCTAAAATAGACTCAAGATTTCTTCGGGATTATCAAGACTCATTTATAACATGATGGACACCTCAACCACCCTCTGTACTATGTCAAAGCCACATATCTGCGTGCAGTGTTGGAGATTCTTGTTTTGTCTCTTGATAATTTTTTACAGTTTTATTGGAAAAGAATCCTATGCTAGAAGAAAAATAAAACATTGAAAGTCACAAATCAACCAGCTGACATGTAAGGAAACTGCCATAAACTTCTTGGAACAGACTGAAAAAAAATGATGCCTTATGGTCAATCTCATGAGTTTTTTTTGTCATTTTGGGTTTTGGGGTTTTTTTCTTTTCATTTTTTTTAACCATGAGACATTATCACATTGCTTCACATTGAATCATCATATACTCCTACTAATCTGTCCTCTTCTCACATCACAAACTACCCAGAGACTCATCTCGTCTAGGCTTTTTTCTTTTCCCTTACTGACCAAACAATGGTAAAATCCAGATAAATCTGATTAAGTATACTCCAGCTAGTTTCACTCAATAGTCCTATGGAATATGCATGTCAAAGTGAACTTTTTTCTACCTTTAATGCTCAGTTCTTACTCTCCTACTGTCACCATGACCCCTGGTCATCTCTCTGGTCTATCTTGCTTCTTCACTACTTTTCATCCTCAGAAAGATTGGACACATGGCTTGGAGCGTCCCTCTTTATCTACTGGAAATAGGAAGGATGTTGACATTCCAGAATCTAATTATGATGTTTTAGAGAGAAAAGGAACAAAAACAGAAATGAAGACAGCCCTCCATATTTCTGGAAAAATAGACCTATGAAATCAACAGAGATTATAATTAAGCTTTGAATATGTATTCCCCTTAAAACCTTCCATTTTTCAAACATTTAAATGATGACTTTGCAATACGACTTCCACTTCATCAGCATCTCTACGGAAATTGGAAATTACAGTATGTGATACAATTAAAAATGTATATCCACAACCACTCAGAATAATCATGGCTAATTAGAAATTATGAATCATTAAAATGACATGGTTTCTGTCAGTATGTGTGCGCAGAACATTCGTGTCATCTAACTTCTCTATCCAATCCCAGTCAATCGAAGGAGGTACATTTGTTTCGATATTCCTATTAAGCTCCTCCATTAAGTAAATTGCCATTACAGCCAAAGTTTAAAGGTTATCTGAGCTAGCAAACTACTCAACACAGCTAATACATATAATTAGCTATGGAGAGATTACACATTAAACTTTTCCACTGCTAGTGAATTTTACAAAACAAATCATTCATGGAAGCTGATCAAGATTGTTTTGTGCTCCATTGTAATTCAGAATATCTTTTGCAAAATGAAAAAACAATTTATTTTATTTCTTACATTCATCATTAATTGTATTGATGACTCTAAAGTCATTCATACATGTCAGCATTTTTGAGTCAGTGATTGGGATGTCAGTTGGAATGAAGAAAAAAGGAAAACAAAAGTTAATAAAATTGAAATAAAGCCATGCTCTGTTTCAAAAATGTATGTAACACTCCCAAAATTGAAATAAATTTTTAATGGAAAACTGTAATTCTTATAAGAACTGCTTCTGTTCAAACAGACTAGATTCAAGTAATACTTTTTAGAAAGCTTCACATTAAAATTTCCATACAAATAAGAATTCCAGGCAAAATAATTGTGGTCAGGTCATCTCTCTAATTGTCAAAGGGTCTATAACTTCAATTAGTTATTTCAAGCTAGAGTAAAGAAGACTAAAATAGCACAGTGCCTATATAAACTAGAAACACTGATGCAGAGAGGGAAAATACTGTTATTGAAAAATGAAAATCCTAGATCTTTTCTCTCATAAAAATAATGCTGACTGTTGGGGCTTTTCACATCCGGATGCTGGTTGACCTCTTTTATAAGGCAGGTCTTCTCTGCCATGGGAACTACTTTTCTGTTCCTATTAGTGTAATTTCACCTACCAATATTCTAAATTCAATTAATCTTAACCCTTTTTGAAGAGGGTTCTCCTAAAAAAATCAAGACATTCTGTCTCTGAAACACCACGTCAGTGTTGAATTTGCCTTTTCAGTTATCAATACTTGTTTATGACTATTCCGTCTTAAATTAAAATTAGTATTACTTTCCAAACAATCTTCACTAATATGACAAGTATAGGTAAATTTAATACTAATGGCATGAAAGCTTGTTTTATGATGATGAATCTGGCTGAGTACCAAACAAGCAGTCATGCAGTACTCACTATCTGTTCCTTTGAAGAGTTCTCATCCTAAAACTTTGTTCAATGGTGATGAGGAGACTAATGAAGGTGGTATTCCATCTTCATGACAGCTGTGCACTGAAACCTAGAGAAGAATCAATTAGCCCTGAGTTTTACTACAGAAATTCATCTGGTTAGGAGAGATATCAGGCCAGACACAGTTTTATATGGAACTTTTAGAGTTGCTAATATGTGAGATTTGTAACTGGTAGAAAGTGGTTTTTCAACATGCCCTTTTGCATAATATTATTTTCTATAGTAGAAATGAGACTAGCAAAAGGAATGAGTGGGAGAAAGACTGATAACAGACCATCTCAATACTTAGATCCAGTCATTAGAATATTAGAATACAGTGGGAACTCTTCAGATACTTCCATACCTTGAAAACAAATGTTTTATATATGTATAAACATATATAAACATATATAAAACATACATTTATACATATATAAGCATGTATATATACATATATAAGAGCTGCTACTTGCTCTCCCTGTGTCCAGCAGCTGGTGAGGCACCTGGGACACATGGAGGGTTCTAGCCCTGTCCCTGCCACCCCAGCAGAGCCTCACAACAAGCCAGACCACCCTCCCCTACTCCATGGGGCCCACCATTTTCCACATCCGACTTCCCTCTGGTCACAACTCCACCCAGCAGACCAGACTATCACAGCCCAGATCATCAACAGCCACCCTGCAGCAGTTTTTTTTTTTAATCTGGCCCAGGTATGCTGAACCAGAGACTCTCAGACATGGGGCAGAGCTGCTACTTGCTCTCCCTGTGCCCAGCTGCTCGTGAAGCGCCCCTGGAGGCATGGCAGGTTCTAGCCCTGGCCTACCATCCCAGCAGAGCCTCACAACAAGCCAGACCACCCTCCCCTACTCCATGGGGCCTGCCATTTTCCACATCCCAACTCCCTCTCGTCACAACTCCACCCAGAAGACCAGACTATCACAGGCTGGCTTGCACAGCCACTAGCGGCCACGCAGTTCATCAATAAATGCTTTATTTAGAGGTGACTACAACAGTATGCCACCCGCACGGCAAGCCTGGCAAGCTGCTCATGTAGTACTTGATATGCCAAATACCAGTAACATTTATATTAGGTCATTCCCTTGACCTAAAATAATTGTTTGAGGCTCTTTATGTTCCTGGAGCAAGCAGATGCCTTTGGGTTCTCCTAGCATGAGACAGGACATATGGAGATATTGCTGGTGCCCGCTCTAGCAAATAGATGATTAATAGGACGATAGTGATAGTGATACCTAATATACATATATATAAAAGCATGGTTAAATAAATGATAAAGCAACAACAATTATGGACTAAAATAAAACATACTTTTGCTTAAATGATTATAAAATGCCACTTATTAGCCTTACAGACCCTATAATCAATCTGCTCTTTCTTTTATTATTTAAAAAATAAACTCATTACTAATGTTTAAGAAGCTAGTATGATCTTTTTCTCACAAAAGAAACCATCAGAAAATACTAATTGTTATTTATTAGTTTTGCTTAGTGGTATATTATCACTGAGCATATGTATAATAATTATAATTCAATATTAAATCTTGCTTACAAATTTATCTGTCAAATTCTTCATTTTACATATCTCCTATAACCCATTGTAAATCACTACAAAATAATATATCTCATTTGGCAGTAAGACACTGTCACTGTCCCTGTCTTCCCGTTGTTCATAGATTTGCTCGAGCAGGCCCCAGTAAACATCTCCATATGTCCTGTCTGATGCTAATAGAGCCCAAGGGCATCTGCTTGCTCCAGGAACATAAAGAGCCACAATCCATTCCGGAATGAGGTCTGTAATTGTTACTGGTATTTGGCATATCAATACAACACGGGTAGCTTGCCAGGCTCTGCCGTGCAGGTAACATACTCTTGCAGTCATCTCTAAGTCCAGCATTTAATGATGAACCGCGCGGCCGCGCAAGCCGGACTGTGATAGGCTGGTCTGCTGGGTGGAGTTCTGACGAGAGAGAAATCCTGATGTGGAAAATGGAGGTCCTCATGGAGTGGGGGTCGTCTGGCTTGTTGCAAGGCTCCACTGGGCTGGCGGGCCAGGGCTAGAACCCGCCATCTCTCCTGGGCTCCTTGTGAGCGGCTGGGCACAGGGAGAGCAAGTAACAGCTTGCAGTAGGACAAGAGATTATATTTATCTAGAACACTAAATGAGATTTCAAAAGCACAATGTTTTGCAATTCTCGCCAGTACTTGACTTTTTAGTATACATTTTTGTCAAGTAAATAGCTCTTTCCTTGTCACAACTCTTTCTAAAAGCTTATGTTCTGTTTCCTTTTATTTGACCTAGAGTCAAAAGGAGAATTGGAGCTTCTTAGAATTCCTGTGATTCTCTCCTGGGATAAGAATTTCTTGTTTTAGTCTTAGAATACATAAAACCATCTCCTATCTGGAGTGTGGAAGCCTATTAAAGATTTCAATGTCATTTCAAAGAACAAAGTACTAAGAATATGGATCTCAGGTTCTCAATTCATATCCCCTCTTGAAACAGCATCAATATACTGAGTTTTATTCTCATTAAGACAGTATTTGATTATTTTCCCCAGAAATCTTTCACCTAAAGTGCAGGTGGATTTTTTAGCATCCATACACTTTTTTTCCTGTGTCTTTATGATCCAAATGTATATTCCAACTCACTCTGCTGATGTTTACAAGACTACTTACCTACTGCCTGCAGTTTAATAGACAAAAACCAATTGCCCTTTCCCTTCCTTCTCTTCCCTTCCTCTTCCCTCCCCTCTACCCTCTCCTTTCCTTCTCTCTCCTGCTCAGCCTCCCTCCCCTCCATTTCCTTTCCCTTCTATCCTTTCTTTATTTCGGATTACAACTGGTGGTGTCTAGGGTTTTTTTTCAACTCTATGCTTGGGGATCACGCTTCACAGTGCTCACAGGATCATCCAGTGCCAAGAATTATCCATTGAACCTATAGCAGTATGTACGCAGCCCTTTGAGCAATCTCTTTAGTCTATATGAGGATTACTTAGATCATAAAAATGTATATATTATTATATATGTATTAATGATATATATACATACATATGAATATCTATTTACCAAAAGCCTCCTAAAATTGCATAGAGCCAATATATCATTTTAAAAATATAGTTTCTGGGCCAAGGAGATAGCTCAAATAGCTGGAACAAATGCTTCATATGATGGAAGCCCGAGTTTCATTACCAAGGCTCTACACAATCCCCCAATCATCACCTGGAACAAGTCCAACTGGACTAGTGTTAGTTTTCAAATGTGGTTAACTGACAGTATTAGGGGCTCAGAGAAGGTCCCAGTTTTGCTAGGGCCAACAGCCGTTCTTCTGATTGACAGACACATGAACCAGTCTAGGGGCCTCTAAGGTCTTCCTTTAAAATTTCTTCTAGCTGTTCCCTCACTCCACCTTAGCAAGAACCTCTCTTTCTCTCCCAGCAGTTTCTTTACCAGGTAGGCCTACTGGGATTCTCCCAGCAGGCTGCCCAGCAGGCCCCCAACCTCTCTTCTCTCCCTCTGCTAGCAAACTCTCTCCTGTAAACACTCTCCAGTTGTCTCCAACCAACTCTCTCCAAAAGCTCCCCAAGACACTCTGGACCGTCCAACCCTCTCCAAACACTCTCCCTGGGCAAACCCAGGCACTCTCCTCCTCTAACTCTCTCTGGTCAGGCTCAGAATCCTGGTCCCAACTTACTATTTCTCAATTGTTATCTCTTAAAGGTGCATTCCCCAACAGACTGGGAATAATTTCTGGGCCAGAAATAGTCTTAAAACACTGTCAGGTATCTACCCCAAACAAAAAACAAACCAAAAAAAGTAGGAGATTCTTACAAAGTGGCATTATTTTATCATTAAGTACTTATTCTTGTTCTTTCCCCTTTTTTTTTGATTTTTAAGTTACTCTTGGCAAGGCAATGCTCATGGGTAACTCCTCGATCAACACTCAGGAATTACTCATGGGGGTCCTCAAGAAACCATACGTGATTCTGTGGATTCAGTCTGGGTCAGTCTTGTGCAAGGCAAACACTGTACCCTCTGTACTATTGCTCCTGCCCCAACATTAAGTAGTTCTTTAAAGTGCTCAAGAGATGGTACAGGGGCCAAAGTAATTGCTTAATATGTGACCAAACTCACTTTGGCACCACCAAGAACCACCGGAGTAATCTCTGAGCACCAAGCCAGGAATAAGGCCTGAGCACCGCTTGGTGTGATCCAACTGCCCTCTCTCCAATTCTTTATTTAAAGTAGCAGAACTGCATTTCTAATATCTACATTTAAACATTTACTAGAATAATCAAATAGATTTATTCCCATTTTGCATTACTAAGGGCCCACTTACCTATATAGCTATGTATGTACACAAAACAGTGATATAAGCAGTTTATTTAGTAACTGTTACTCTATAAACAAGTTCTAGGCATCATCTTTTGAATGCTGGATTAAAAATATATTTAAATTCACATAATTTTTCTGCAAAATAATCAAATTTTCTATGTGTATTACTTTATTATAAAATATAAGAAGTGATCACTTGTCACATGTATCACTTGTCTTCCTGTTGTTTATTGATTTGCTCGAGTGGGCACCAGTAACATCTCCATATGTCCTGTCATATGCTCGTGTAGCCCAAGGGTATCTGCTTGCTCAAGGAACATGAAGAGCCTCAAACTATTCCTTCCAGTCATGGGAATGAGGTCTACAATTGTTACTGGTTTTTGTCATATCAAATACGACACGGGTAGCTTGCCAGGCTCTGCCGTGTGGGTGGGATACTCTTGTAGTAGCCTCTCATCTCGTGCATGTATTGACAAACTGTGTGACCACTAAGATGGAGAAAGATCACTTTTTCTGTCAGGTGCTCTAACGAGCTTTGGAGTCCAGAGTTCGGATGTTGAAAATGGCACCCCTCATTGTGAGGGTTCCTCTGGTTTCTTAAGTAGTCTCTGCTGGGATAGCGTATATGTATTTATGAGTGTGAGCACATGCAGTGCAGATATAAGATTAAATGTTATATTGATTTTGCGATCTTAAAAATTGATCAAAGCTATATGTAATAGAACTGTCACATAAACTTTGAATCTATTATAAGAAAATTTGTATGACATTATAAAAAAATCACTGAAATTATCATGATGGATAAAACATGGCCATATTGACTAGCCTTGTACCAGATGTAAAAACTGTACTTGAAAGCTAAAAGTGGATAAGAATAAGTCATATCAAATAAAAATCATTTTTATAAATTATATTCACTCCATAATTGCTAACACATATTCGATGTCAAATGTAAAACTGAATATTTAGTTATTTTCCAACTTCTTTTTGAACCATACCTGGCAGTGCTCAGGGCTTTCTCTGGTTTTTGGTTTAGGGATCACTCCTGGCAGGTCCAGAGGGCCAAGTAGGGTGCCAGGATGAAATACAGGCTTGATGGACACAAAGCAAGTGGCTTACCCAGTGCACTATCTCTGTAGCCTTAGGGAAAATATATCAAATGTCATATTCATAGGATTTGTAGTTTATTTACAATGCGACATTTTATTTAAAATAGAACAGATATTTTTAAAGTACAATATATTTCTGACTAAGGTTTAGAGAATAATAAATCTCTATTATCTAATACCCCCCCATTTTTATCCTATTAGATATAGATGAGTTGATTTAAATTGTATTAAACATCTTTATTTTGCAAATATTCTGGTACAACATAATGCACTTAGCACCTTTGATTAAGGCCTTCATAAGCTATCCAAGTGAACATTTTTCAGTGTATTACTTGAAAGATGAATGAGATGCTTGGTCATCTATATTACTAATATGAATAATTTGTGCTTATATTCTATGTAATTTTATATCTGAGTCTGGTATAGCTGTTTTCTCATGTAAAAATTTAATTGATCTTGGAATTATTAAGAGAAATACTTCAAAAAAAATAAAACTATCCATATGGAATACATAATTCAGTACTTTGAAGTGATAATAAAGCTTTTGGGTGCATATAAGCACGTGCCTCTCTTTTTTGGTTATTTGGAGCTATAAAATCAATAGTTAAACAGACCTGTTTAATTAATAAGATGTTTGCTAACTAAAATTTATAATAAATTCAGAGACATCAAGTATTCCTCAATTATAATTTCACATATTTTATAAGAAGGAAAGTTAGCATAATTGTATTTGATGTTTATCTTTGCACTATTTTGCTATTAAGTTTTACAAACAATAGAATTTTAGTGGAAATCCATCATATCTGGTTACATCTTGCATATAGTGTGAGAAATATATAAAAATGATTCTAATATCTACTGAAACATTGTCATAAGAAATAATTTTGAAAAATAACTACTGCTGAATTTCTTTAATGGATAAACCAATAAGCTCTAGAAGGAACAAAGATACTAGCTAAAGAAGTTTTAGCCAAGAACCGGGGCACGGGTTGGACTAAGTGTGCATGTTGACACCACATGACTACAGGTACTGACCAAAGGGTCCCTACATATCCGCAGGACCATAGGACCAAAATAGAGTTCTGCAGCCTTGGTTTCTAGCATTGAGGGGCTCCGTTGGCAATATCCTCACATGCTAACATTGAAATGCCAGCCTAGTTGGCCATGTAACACTGGGAATCACCTGTAAGTATCATCAGCTCTGCTTGGAAGCTTTCCCCTTAAGAAACACAGAATACTCAAAGCTAGGGAGATACCTCAAAAGACTAGAGTGAACATACAATGTACACACGTAACAATGTTTTCTTCCAAGGTTGTCCCTGAGATTGTGCCAGGATGTTTCAAGTGACCCCAAGGCACAGAGCCCAAGTAACAAGCATAACAGAGTAGCACTGAACTTGGGCTAATACTGCCAGGCTAACTTTGTGTGTGAGTTGTACCAAGTGGTGAGTATTACTGAAGAGCCCCTCCCTACACACACACACACACACCACACACATACACACACACACATACAGAGGAAAGTAACGACTAAAGAAATCATTTTTATGGCTATAGTATGTTCTTAATAGTATTCTCAAAAAACTATTATATTGTTAGAGTGGAAGTCAGGAAGGGGGCCTCAGATAATCTAGACGGGGAACAGAGAACAAGGGCTAGAGCAGCAGACCTGTGTGAGAGTCAGAACAAGGAAAGCTGCAGACCCAAAGGAGGAGACCTAGATCATAAGGATGGAGGCAGCGATAACCTGGATGAGGATGAGAGCAGTCAAGAATAACAAGAATTGGCTCAGAGCATCAGCAAGTATGGTTGCATCCAGACGTGGATGATTCTGACAGTGGACTGTGGTTGTCTCATTTTCAATCCTCTCCCCATATCTCTAACATAATTTATATTGGATCATAATTATTGCCACTTCATAAATTATGCTTCCTACTCGTTTTACACAAATGCCTACCCCAGTCCCTTACAGGTCACATTAGTCTAATGACCCAGAACATGTTTTTCATTTCCCTTCATTTATTTTCACTGTATGATTTTTTAATTTGGATTTAACGTGTTGTAAAATGACACTTTTATGTTGGCACCAGTTAAATCAGATTCTTTTGTCAGCAGATTTCCTATTCTTTTTGTCTCACTGAAACTCTGATGATTTTTGTTTATGTTTAATAAAGCAGAACCTGCAGTATTAAGGCTGGGAAATAAAGTTAACAGAAGATAGTTTTGGTATTTTGCAAGAGGAAACATAAACACTAACAAAGATGTTAATGAATTTGGAGTATACTAGGTTTTAAAGAAACCATATGCAGTGAATACAATTCAGATAAATATTAGGAAGCATTAATTTGAGAAACAAAAAAAGAATGAAAATTATTCCTTTAAAACAGTGTCAGTAGTGGGGGGTTGGGAGTGAATAGCTAAGAGAAATTTGCTTGAGTTGCTACAATAAATGTTTCAGTGACGATCTGGATATCCACCTGCCTATTAACTGTAGACATATTAAATCTGTATGAACTCTGAATTATACACAGAAAAGAATGTACAGGGATTTAGTTTGGGTTAGTAAATGTCAACTTCGCGGGACAATGAAATAAGCTGGAAATAATTTGCTAAGAAGTTTCCTGAATATGAAGTGGCTCTAATATGATAGTCTGATGAGTAAATGAATCAGAAAATTGAGGGCTAAATTTTCCTTCCTTTTCATACATATTTGCAGTGATGGTAAGGTCAAAACATTTGGATTAAAATTTGAAAACCATCAACTCTTGTGGTAAGAACTATTAAAACCAAGACATTATTGGGAATTAAAGTATAATCATGAATCCCACTAATTTAAATGAAATTCATGAATATAGAACTAACATTTGAGGAGAAAAAACTGTGGCTGGGCTGTGGTACATATTATGCTATTGAATGGATCAGCAGTGGCATTCAGATTATTTGAGAGTGTGAGATATGTTTACTGACAATTGAGTATGCAAATTATTTTAAGTAATATCAAGCAAACTTAAGTTTCTTTTTACAAAACAACATATATATTTTGAATAAAATAAAAATAAAGGAGCACTAGATATAGATATAAATGATGATTCTAGTATTTCTGCCAGACACACAGTTAATAATTGTTGTGATCTCAATTTATTTACTATCTTGCTCTCTTGAACATATTTTTTGAATAACAGTATAAGCACATATCCAGAAAATAGATTACTCTTGCAAATTCTTCTGCAGAGGTATAAGACATATACCTTATCTTTTACCTTATCTTTTATAAGGTATAAAAGATACAATATCAGTATATACATTTATATTATATTTGTCCATATATCTAAGCAAATTGTATACTGTCTATATGCCATACCCTACTCTGAAATATAATAGGGAAAACCAGAAGTAAAATATCACCCTATGTTTGGTTTGGCTTGGGCTTTGGGTCACACTCAGCAGTGCTTGAGACATGCTCTTGTTTTGCATTCAGAAGGAACCCCTGGCTGTGCAAGTTCGACACATGTAGTGCCAGGTATTATCCAGGGTGACCTTAACCTATGCTCTATATCTAAGGTCCCTAGCATGGATTTCTGACTTTTCTACCTGAAAAACACATATTCCTTCTCCTTCACATGAAAATATAAAAGTAAGTAAAACTATTTCATAAATTTCATAAATAAAAAAATTACAGAGTGCATTTCTCCCACTAAGCTATATTCATTTATAGACCTGTATATAATTATGCTGATGTTTTAATTTCTCACCCGACAAGCTATCACAAAAGTATTTTAATAATTCACTATCTGTAATCCAGAACTATCGTTTTTGTTAGTCATATAAATCTGCATTTGCTATGTTCTGATGTTCTTCTTCAATGTCTTTAGGGTGTGCAGTATGTCTTAAGAATTTATGTCTCATTTGTGACCGAAACCCCCAAGCATGAACAACGTTGTAATTGTATATCTCAAGGTGGTATAATAAAATGTTAAAAAAAAAGAACAAGTAGCTTACAATTTGGCAACTATATAATCATAAAAAAAGAATTTATGTCTCTATGTAAACAATGCAAAAGGCTTAGAAGTTTACTACCTAAAAAATAAGTTAACTATCAGATAATCTTAACAACTGTCTACCTACTAAACATCACCCCTTCTCAAATATAGATTTCTGCTTTTCTTATGTCTAATTTGCACCTTCATTCTGGAATACATGTTCTTAGTGGAGGATCTGCAGCAGAAAAATTCTTCATGGGTGGAAATACAAGGTAATGGAAGCAATGTACATATTGTAATGTTCATGCTCATCTACTTATAGCTTTTTAAAGTGAATTATTAGCAACAAAAAAGAATTAATGAGTATTTAACATTTCACAGAATATTATTTTTAAGCCAAAATATTTTTAGTCTTGAAACTTATTTTGAAGAGTGAAAAACACTATTTACTCATTATTTTCCCATTGATAATTGTCCAATTTGTCCTTAGCACTATATTCTCTATTTTGACAATTTATAGCAAAAATTAACAACGGTAAAGGATATTGAAAGATATGATCATAGATACTGATTTTCTACTAATAATGGTACTTGAAAAAAAGAAACATGACTTCTAATTCCTTAAGAACATCAAAATTTTGGATTTAGTTACCAATTAGGAACACATTAAAATATGTAATGAAATTATTAAATTTTATTACTATAATGCAAATATGAGAACATTAAGTTAAGTTTAGAGTTGTATTTGTTAAGATGGAAGAAAGCACCCTTTACAATCCTCTGACATAAACATTTAAGATATATTTTTCTTTAAAACCGAACATCTAAGCAGAAGAAAAGTTGAATACAGGGGTATGTTGGTAGGTTTGTGAAAAAATATGCTACTAATAAAAATGTTAGTGTGTTTGGGAAGAAAACTAACATATTTACATAAAAGCAAATAAAGACTTCCAGGTGAAAATATTGTAATAATTATAAGATCCTTATTTAATTAACTGTTATAGCATCTTGGATGCTTTAAACTATAAATAACATAAATTTCAACTAAAATGTATTAAAATATTAGTTCTCATAACTGGAAGTGAAGAAGCAGGCAGATCATGGATTATTGATTCAGTAGCTTAATGATTTCATCAGGGACTGCAGTTCTTTCCTGGGCCTGGCTTTTCTGTTCATATTCTTACCTCATTCAGAGACTAGTTAGAAGCATAGACAGGCTTTCAGCAACACATCAGACTATGCCTCCTCACAATGGAACATCCAGTTGAAGAGAGCCCTTCCCTCACTCAGGGGATGCAAGCTTTCCAGAAGTCTGAACTGCTAGGATTTCAATAACCATGAAATGGCGTGTGCTGGTTGATGTAAACAAAACATGAATTGTCATTAGAACTGAGATCGAGCCAGATTCCCTGAAATGAAATGGGATGTTAGTGTGTCATCAACATCTGAACAAATTGAGATTGGGTGAGGAAGTGTAAAATAGGGAATAGGTTCAAGCTAGGCAAATAGCCATGCTCTCTACAACTGTGGGTCTGTCTCTGCGTGATCTGAAGTACATTCCTCATTTCCCTCATCTCCACACTAACCCAAGTGTTCACACGTGGCAGGTGCTCAACAGATGCTCCATTGTCCTGCCTGATGGAAATACGAAGAAAATAAATTTCTATTCTATGTAAGGAAAAGTAAAATATGAGCAATAAGGAGTAACTATTAAAATTTTTAGCAGAAATGTGCTATCTCAGATTAATAATAGGCTGTGCCCAATGAAAATGTTTATAAAAACATAAAGCCTGGTGTGGTTCAGTCTTATAGAGGTGCTGTGGACCATAAACACAATACAGACCATCAAAAATAATTTCACCATTCATTAAATCTTTCACTTATAATATCCAATGCCATGAAAGAATGATAATCCCTGAAAATATCCCATGCCGCCCATTGTTTTTATCCTTCGTCTACAGCTGTCTGCTTTTTTGTTTCCCCCATTAAAAAATAACTGAGCTTGCATCTTCCACCAGCCTGGAACAATTTTACGCAATTTCTTCCTATTTAGACCTTTACATATGAAATCAGGTCACTATGTAGAAGTTAGAATGGATTGTTCATTGGTTTTACATTATTTTTTGTCCTTAAAAGAAAAACAGCAAAATGGGAAGATTAATTTAAAGACAAAAAATTATAAATAAAAAAACAGCAACCTTCATTAGTTCAATTGTTTATCAGCAGTATTTACCACAGAATAATAATAGGTAAAATTTTTTGAAGCTCTCTGTATGTGATGGGACATGCAAAATGAATTTTTATTGGTATGAATTTAGAGAAATGATCTAATTATCATAATCATATCATCTTATGATAATAACTTTTACTTTGTTTCTTGGTTTCTCCTTTTGAGTGACAGTGTTCAATGCTGGTATGGGAAATGAGAAGAATTAGTAACTAAAAATAAATGAATTCTAAAATTGTAAGGTCTGAGATAGACTATTGACTCATTGTGAACTGAAGACATCAGTTTTTTAAGAGTGAAGTGAATTTTAAAGTAGAGGTACATGTATAGATAAAATATCACAAAATATAAGTAAAATATCACAAAAGTATCAATAAATCAATTATAGAAATGTGTGGGTTGGGCAAGTGGAGTGAAATATATTAAGTAGTAATAGAACTGAAACACACTTTACTTTCACAATAAGATGTTTAAGGTCTATTAAAATGCAAGTATTTCCCCTTAACCTACAGACCTAATGAATTTTTTTTTAATTTTCATTAAAGATGGAAAGATGTCTCAGAAAGGGAAGAATCAAGTGTGAGGATATAATTAATCCCCAAATTAACCACTGAATTAAATGCCTTTTCAATCAAAACCCCAGTGGGAAACCAAAACACCAATTTTAAAGTTCACCAACTGCAATGCTGTGTAAATAATTGGAAATTTTAAAGCAAATATTAATTGTGTTAAATAATTTGTAGTAGAAGGGAAATATGTCACTATGTTAGAAATAATCAGTAGTAGGTAGCAAAAACCCAAATCTCAATTTTGTCCTTAAACAGATTTCCATTTCCATTTTTACAGAAATAGCCACAAAACTTATGTCCAAAGAAATATTAGTCTTTACTAAAATAAGAAGAGTCAGCAATATTTTAACGAAAGAATTTAATTTGATCACACTTTAATAATGTTTTGTTAATGTAAAAGACCGTGGAAAATTCAAATCAGCTACACTATATGGAGATCCTACTCTCTCAGAAATGGATTTATATTAACATAATATTTCTATGGAAACTGCACTGTTGACAATACTTTTTAGTATTAGAAAATTATATATTTCCTAAGTATGATTTCAAGTTTATAAAAAATTTAATCAAAATGTCCACATCAATGAATAATTAGTGCTTTGCCGAAGGTAGGGCTTTGATAAAAGATTATCAGCATATGGAAAATATCTATTTATATATAAAATATATAAACATATATATTTTATATATATCAATACATGTTCACATATTTCTTAAATTCTACATTTTTTTTATGTTTGGGCAATCTGCACAAATTCAAAAATATTCATAATTATACCATATATTAAAATAATTTTTGAAACATTTTCCCTGCTTTGTATTACATTTGTACCTCAATTATTTTTTGCTCATTAAGTATTTGGTACCATACTTAATTACTGAAACTTAAAAATAAATTGTTGCATTATATAGATTTAATAAAAATGAGTTATCATTTTATATCATCTTTATGAAAAAATCAATAATGTTATAGAAATAAAGACGTGAATAACTGTATTTTATTATATGGAGATAAAAATATATTTTCTGGGGCCAGCCTTGCGGTTTTAAAAAAATATAGTTGGGGAAACAGGACGTGGATAATAGCCAAAGGACACTGAACTATACACATAATTAAGAATAATCTATGCTTTCCCTCCTTAATTATGCCTCAATCTGACCTCAAGGTCTGTTCATGTTCCCTTGACAATCTATTAGATTGGTTTTCAGATTTTCCAAAGGACATCAGGGTTTTCTGAACCATCAGAGAACTATGTCAATATCTAGAGCCAATAGGATCTATCGTAGACAAACCATGTCAAAAGATTTACAATTGTTGACAGGAGGATTTGAAATGGGGAGCAAGAAAGATCAGATGCTAGGACTGAATAAACCCTAGATTTCATCTGAAGTCTCAGACTCAGATGAGAATATACTGGGCAGAATAATACTCTCCTAAAACATGATCAAAAGTCAAAATTGTGTAAGGCAAAACCTCAAATATATTTATCTCAAGATATAAAACTAAGTAACAGGGACCAGCACATCCTTTCCAATTATTATTTTGAGGGCATGTTTTGTGGACTATACATTGATCCGTGATTTAAAGTATATTTTCTTTTTATTCTCTGTGTTTCTTGAGGGAAAAATTTAAAGTGGGTGAAAATTCTACCTGTACCAGGCATTAAGGATGAATTTATTGTCTAAGAAATCAGTAATAAATTATTTTTGTTGTAACTGAGCTAATTTTACACATGCATTAATGACTAAGTTATGAGGTCGTTTTATCTATTTTAAAATAACTTTATATGTCCTCAGGAAAAGAGAAAGAGAGAGAGAGAAACGGAAAGAGATAAAGAACCTGCCATGGAGGAGGGCTGGGGGAGGGGGAGGGAACCGGGGATGTTGGTGGTGGGAGATGGGCATTGGTGGCGGGATGGGTGCTGGAACACTGTATGACCAAAACTCAAATATGAACTTTTTAATTGTATATCTTTGTAATTGTAAAACTAAAAAATTAATAAAAAATAAAATAAAATAAAATAACTTTATATGTCCTCTCTAACATTCTTCTTCATTTCCTCATTAATTCAATAAATCTTTATTAAAGTATTAGTAGCCTAAACAATTTTGAATATGTCTATATTTTATGGGTACAATATTGCTACACAACTTCAAGACGAGAGCCAACATCTTTCCACCACTTACCTATTAACTCCTCCATATTAAGTAATCTCAGTTCTGTGGTTGTAGTCTCCGCACTTATTTTCAATGGACATCAAACAATATTTTTCAAACACCTATCGTGCTTGCGATAGAGAATATGGTAATCCTTCACATGGCGTTATTAATAGGGGCTTGGAAACTGACATGTAAAATGATAGAAGTAAACCCAAGTCTTTGAAAAATATCAATTTGTTCTATTTGTTCTATTAAACCAACCTATTTTTCTACATTAGTGTCATTTAAATATACATTTGAATGAAACACTCAATTCAGAAGATGCTGTGTGTCTGACTACATAAAACTAATCACACTAATATTTATACACAGAGACCAGAGAGACTCTAGATGAAGTTTCCAAGAGTAAGTAAATGATTAAAATTAAAATATAATTGCAATAATGGAATATCAATAAACCCAAGCTTTATAAATGAGTCCATTATTATTAAAACCCATGACTGAAAGTGAGCAACAATCCAGCAGAAAAAAAATTTCATATGCCTGAGGTAGAGTGGGACAAAAATGCAATCTTTAAAGATGGTGGAAGTATGACTGAAACCCAAATGTGAACATCTTTGCAATTGCATATTTTATGGTGGTATAATAAAAAAAATTAAAACAAATAAAATGGTGGAAAAGAGTAACATTTACCAACATATCTAAGATTCCAGAGATATCTGAAGCCATGACTCATGGTACTATAATTCTTCAAGCTATATTTAGATACATGTTTTAATCATTGAATAGAATTTAAAGATAAAAAAATACCATGTAAATCAGGACTAGTAATGCTTTTTGTATATCTTGTATTCCTAGGGAGTTTGGATCAGCAGTAAGCCATGGGAACTTTTACAGTAAGAGCTAGGATCCATTTCACATTAAGACCAAGCACTCCAGTTTTCAGTACTGTCTTCCATCTACAAGGCTGAGGTCAGGAAAACCATCTGAGAGCCAGTTTTCTAGTACAGCAGGAAATGCATTAGCAATGAAGGAAATGAAGTACTTGGTAGTAATGCTGATTATAGTTACAGCTCAATCATTAGTTTACAGTTTATAACTGGAAGTGCATGTGGCCAATTGTAACAATTATTATATGATCTTCTTTGAATAATTAAAAGCTGGATCATTTCCATGCTTAGTAAACTATCAAATATTTAATGGCTTTATAGAGTGTTTCCCACATTCATATACACTGGCTATAATGTAAAATTGATGATAGAGTTACTTTTTTTTTAATAAGGGTAAGAGAGACAGTATAGGGGTCAGTCCTTTTGCCTTGTGTGCTACTGTCCTTGGTTCATCCTCCTGTACTACAAACGGTTCATGAAACACTGACATAAATAACCCTTAACTTCATAGCCAGTAGTTGCACACAAAGAACACCGGGTATGAACCCCACCAAATATAATAACTTCCTTACTTAAAACTACTACTATTACATTATTATTATGGTACAAATCACATAAGAACAGTGGTGGAGGATCTTTGTCACCAAATTGGTGGTAAATTTTGTAAACTAGAAATATTAACATTGATACTATTATTTTTACCACAATAACAATAAAATATTTAACAATATAAATTATTACTATTTCTTCACCAATGTTTGATAGACCAAACACAATACATTAAGGACTGACCTCCCTTAAAATCTTCCTTCAGCATATAAACCCATGTATGTATACCTACCTAAAGTTATCTTTATTTACTTCATTCAATTAATTCGTCTCCCTCAATGTTCTAGTATATTGCCTTTTATCCATTTATTGCCAACGGTCATTATAAATAACAACTGGTAGTTCAAAAACATTATTCGGTACCAGAAAGATAGTGTAGGGATTTAGTTGCTTTCCTAGCCTGAGGCTCCCATCTCTAGTACTTATCCCTAAGAACTGTCAGGAGAGACCTCTAGTCACAGAGCCTGGAGGATGCCCTGAGTTCTTCCAGGGGTGAACCCCGAATCATAGAGAGATATATAGACACGGATATGAGTTTTTGTGATCATATGCACTAAAATACGTATGAGCAGTACTCTGAATTTTTCTTGCAATAATTTAAATGTAGGAAAAATAAAATTAAATTGTAAGAAAAAACTTTTTCTTACACTAAATTAAATTTAAAAATAAATTTAAGCTGTAAGAAAATACTTTTTTCTTACAATAATTTAAATGAAAGATCAAGCCTATGAAAATATATATGTGATAGCAATTGATGAAAAGGTAATCCCTAGATAGCTATACTAAAGAAGGAAAAGATAAAGTCATTGTAATAAGCAGAAACACATTATTGCAGCTATTTGTGATTTTTATTTTTTAAAATTAAGTCGGGGATCTAGAGACTGCATACAGTTTTTAACACGTATAAATGGATGCCAAGAGAAAAATATAGATAAAGATTACTTCTGTATGTAGAGAATAAAGCTACAAAAACAACATTCCAGTTCTGGAAAGGTAATCAAGAAAAGAGTTGTAGTGCAACTTCCTATCAAAATTATTTTTTGTTAGGCTTAAAATGAAAGGAAATGCCACTCTTCAATGTATGATTACTGAAACTGAATTTTACTTCTAATATGTTGAAATGAAGACCAAGAAATAGATAAGGACAATTTTTTTTAGGAACTCTTGGAACATGGTAGAAGTACACACACACACACACACACACACACACACACACACACTCACACAAGAACCTCCTACCCACAAAAATCTCCTGTGAAGACATTTGCATAATCTATTGAAAAGTTTTAATCTCCCAAGTAGTGTTTAGGAGGCTCAGAGATTTGGGCTGTTTGATCAAGGGTGTATGGCAGAAGATAGAACTAGGATTGCCTGCATGTAAGGCAGGATACTTAACTCATAATGTCTTCCCAGCCCCAAGGACACCTGAGATTCTCATGAAGTAAGAACATTATTTTATGGAATATGTTACAACCTAGTCTGTTTTCTCTACTATACAGAGTCAGTTAATTAAACAATTCCAGCCGAAGTACTCGAGTGATGGCTTATTATTACTACTTCTCATTACAGTCCTTGACTTCCAGAGTCAGGGATGCTGTCTCATTTGCCAAGGCACCAAAAATCAGATGGGCAGGGCATGTAAAGCGATTAGGAGACGACGGCTGGACTAGAGCCATTACCGACTGGATCCCACAGGATGTCAAAAGATCATGTGGCTGCCCACCTACAAGATGGTCACACTTCTTCGTCAAGACCCTGAATAAACAGTTTGAGGCTCTTCCCTATTCCTGAAGCAAGCAGATGCTATTGGGCTACACTGACAAGTGATAGGGTCAAATGGAAATATTACTGGCGCCCGCTCGAGCAAATCAACGAATAACAGGATGTCAAGTGATCAAGTGATTATAGTCGGCATATACAGGAACATTGACCAGAAAGGACCTGGAGAAGTTTTTCTTTATCCACACTCTAACAGTATTGTTGAAAGGCATTGATAAAGTAGTTGAAAGACATTGGTTAAAAAAAAGAAGAGGCAGAGAGAAGAAATATATCATAGAAATTGTTCTTTTTGCCTCTTCTAATAATTTCCTTTTAAATATGCTATACTGTAGAGGTTTTCTGAAGATTTAAAGGGCAGATGTAATTTATTTGATATGAAGCTCTGAAACTCGCAACGTTTAACTTTTGTTCTCATATTTTCCTATATAATTTTCTTGTTATTTTGAGTTTTCTCTCCCTATTATTGATAATCTAATAGAATGTTAATATTTCTCTTTAATTTTATTATATCACCGAGAGATAAACAATTACAAAGATGCTCATGATTGGGTTTCAATTGCACAATGTTGCAGCAACCATTTCTCCACCAGTGCATATTTCCCCCCAAGAAATGTCCCCAGTTTCCTGCCCATGCCGCACCTTGTCTGGTTCTAGGGAACTTTTGAACTTTTCTTTTCTCTCTCTCTCTCTCTCTCTCTCTCTCTCTCTCTCTCTCTCTCTCTCTCTCTCTTCTCTGCTTTTGCTTATTGTGGTTTGCAATATATAGCTTGAGGGGTTATCATGCATATATTTTTATCTATTTTCAGTGCTCAGTTCTAGTTTAACATTTCCATTTCCAACTGTTATTGGAAGACTGATCACTTCTCTATTTTACCTAGCCTCTGCTTCAAGAAATAAAAGAACATGAATAAAATGTCGGAATTTAAGTGCTTACCACAGACCTAATTTACTAAACAATGTGGATTTAATTATCTCATAGCTAAAACAACCTTTTGATAAACTAAAAACAATTTTTAAAAATCACAAAAAGAAAAAATCAACATGATTTTATAGCTAACATCAAAAAACTCATCACCAGTAAAATAAACCTGTGATGACTGCCAGTAAACACAAATGACAAAATAAGAAATAGAAATCATGCAGAAAGAAACATACGCTTAAAAAGAGACTAGTATTATAAAATTAAGAACCAAGTATATGTTCTAGAGGATTAGATTAATAAAATGAATAAAATAAAATGAGGAAGCTAAAAAGAATAAAAATTAAGTAAACCTTTTAAAGGCACTAATTAAACATGGAAAATGGAAGTAAGCTCATTGATAAAATAATTTTGAAGCTCAAAGATGAAAACTTTGTAGTGTAATGGTTACTACATTTAAAAAAGGTAAAAGAAAAAAGGGTTTCAATGATGACAGGATACTATATTTTGTTTGGGGCAAGAAAAAAAAATCTTGAGGACCAGAGTCTCATGTACTTTTATTAGGATGTGATTACTCATTTATAATTAATGTTATTATATAACAATTGCATAAATTGATGAAAAACTATAATATTATACACCACTATGAAATGAGTTCCAGAAATGATAGGTAAAATTTATTTAAGTAGTCTAAGGTGACTTTGTTCTGAATACTTTCTGAGGAACAAAGGACTCAGATACACAGGGCAGAGCTGCTACTGGCTCTCCCTGTGCTCAACTGATCATGAGGCATCTGGGAGGGAAGGCGGGTTCTAGCCATGGGCCGCCATCCCAATAGAGCCTTGCAAGAAACCAGAAGAAACCCCACACCATGAGGGCAGTCATTTTTGATATCCGGACTCCACAGCTCGTCAGAGCTCCACCCAAGAGAACCCATCAGAACAAAGTCACCTTAGACTACTTAAATAACTTTTACCTATCATTTCTGGAACTCATTTCATAGTGGTGTATAATATTATAGTTTTTCCTCACCACTGAATATACACAAAGAGACTTAAGTGATAAACTCTAAATATCTGCAGGGCTAGCCACAATGTGTAAAATAAGAGGGAGAGAGATGCAGAGACAGATAGAGAGATAGAGAGAGAAAGAGAGGAAACTGGGGTACTTGCTATTAAGGCGGGTGGGGGACGGGAGGGGAGGGGTACATTGGTGGTGGAAATGGGGCACTGGTGGAGGGATGGGTGCTGGAATACTGTATTACCAAGAACCAATTATGAACACCTTTGTAATTGTATGTTTCACGGTGGTATAATAAAAAAATTTAAAAAAATTATAGTTTTTCATCAATTTATGCAATTATTATATAATAACATTAATTATAAATGAGTAATCATATCCTAATAAAAGTACATGAGACTCTGGTCCTCAAGATTTTTTTCTTGCCCCAAACAAAATATAGTATCCTGTCATCATTGAAACCCTTTTTGGGTTTCAAACCCATCTCTTCCCATTGCAGTTCATCAGTAAATGCACAAGATGAGAGCCTACTATTGAGAGTATACTGCCCGCATGGCAGAGCTTGGCAAGCTACCCATGTCATATTTGATATGCCAAAAACCAGTAACATTTATAGACTTCATTCCCATGACCTGAAGGAATGGTTTGAGGCTTTTCGTGTTCCTGGAGTGAGCAGATATCCTTGGGCTACACTACCATGCAACAGGACATATGGAGATGTTACTGGTGCCCACTTGAGCAAATCGATCAACAATGTGAAGGCGAGGTGACTTTGTTATGAACACTTTCTGAGGAACAAAGTACTAAGAGAAGGGACCCAAACAATCTCATTGTGTCTTGTAGAAGTTAACATTATAGATGAAAAATAAACGTTTTTAAACAATAGATTTGAACATTTGCAACAATTTTGAGGACTAATTTTCAATTTCATGGTATTTTTTATTGTTAATGTACCTTAAAGAATGCAATCATGTGCACATAGTTTATTGAAAAGGCGTGTGGCATAGGCTAATTCACCCATATATGTTCAACTGATTAGCTGTCTCTGCTAGCAAACAACCAGGACGTGGTCATCCTTTGTAAAATGATGCACCAGTTAATAGAAAATTATGGGGCAAATTAGGACAATCAAGTGAATCATCCAAGCAAAGAATTTGCTTTTTTACCTGAATGCTGAATAGACCAATAAAATATCATTAATTTCTGGAACTTGTGATGACTTGTACCAGCTGTGTTCAAGTTTGCCACTGTATAATCAGTAAAATGAATGTATACACAAATTAATTATGTAAAGATGTAAAATATGGCCTGCATGAGTCAAGAACAAGTAACTACTCTCATATATTTAAAACCCTAATTGAGGGAGGATCGGCATTCATGTAAGCAATATATCATCATGAAATATATATTACTATTATTTATAAATTAAATAGCTGAAAACTTTTTTGGATTTTTTCCAAAATATTACCATTCTTTAAATTCTTTCATTGAGAAACATAATGGTCACTCAAACAATGGTCTAGCTTCACAGTTTCACTGCTAAAGTCAGAAGAGATGAAAGCCAAGGTGCTAAAACACATGGATATTCTGGCCTTTTAGGCTGAAGACTCTGGATGCCCTGTGGAGTGGTGTGAACCAAGTACCTGACCTGCAAAGTGCCAGGAGCAGTACCAATACACCATAGCTGCTGCCAAAAAAACATACAATTGTGATAATTTTACTGCTTCAAAACTAATCTGTGGTGACACTAAACCAAAGCAAAGTTCAAATACACTCTTTTTTTTTTTAAAGAGTAGAGGCGAGCAGCCTTCCCCCATTCCCCCTTACTGCAGAAAGCTTCATCAGTCAAACTCAACGGTTGCGGGAATGTAAACAAAAACTCTGCTTCACAGCTTCAGCAACTGATTAATGTTGGAAGAGATGCCAACCAGGCCACTGAAGCTCATCGACCCTCTTCTACAGATCCTGGATCTATTGGTTCCGGCAACACCTCCAAATTTCACAACACTGATCCGGTATGAGCACACCAAATTAGATAAGAGAGTAGCCTAGAAGACAACTAAGCTCAACAAACAATTAAAAGTAGCACTGAGGCTGATCTAGCAACAGGTAGCTTAGTAAACTATTTTAGACAATGATATTAGTGATCCCATTTGGAGATACAACAATTTTCACAAACGGTCTTTTCTAATTAAAAAAATACTCCTAAGGTCATTTTTATTGTACTAAGTAATATAAAATAGTGCCTGCTAAGGGTGAAGCTTGGGGGGTGGGTGGAAGACTGGGGCCAATCTCTTTTACCCAAGGCCAAGTATTTATCATTGTTTGATACAGTCTATTATTTTTATCTCTCTTTAGTTTCTCTGTTTTGCAGATGACTGAGATAATATGAAATCTGATATTCTTTAGACTTATTTCACCTAACATGATACCCACTAGATCTGTGCACATTTCAGGGAAGAACAGTTTCCTTGATAGTTGTATGCTATTCCATTGTATATAGATACCATGACTAGAGGCAACAAAAACAAGATAGATATAATTCAGAGAAACTTGGAGAAATGTGACAACATTTATCAAAGATATATTTCTAGATATTCAATAACTCTATGAAGACTCACTTGAATGAGGTATTTTAAATTTCACTATGTCAATTTATGTTGAAATGTTAGATAAAACTCTCCAAAATTTTGTGATATACTGGACAATGCTTCCCTGAATCTATTCCTGCTTTTATTAGGAATGATTTCACAACTTAGCACATCACCATTATAAGTCATTACCAAGAATGTTGATAAGAGTGCGAGTGCTCTTATTTATAATAAATGACTATTATATAAAATTTAAAAACAGATAAGAGGAAGAGTGTTGCATATTATATCAAATAATCTCTTGAACACTTAATGTCACTATCTGAATAGCATTTTAAAACAACAAAAGAGTGCTACTGTCTCTGTTTCCACAACTAATGTCATTGCATGAAGAGAGATAAAATTTAAATTTCCATCTTATGTAAATATTGTGCACAGAAAACAACAATCATATATTATGAAGAACTTAAAGTGTATCTATCCATCTTTAGGTGAGTTGAGTTTTTTTTCAGACAGTATACTAGCTTCTACTAATCTTCTGAATTCCTATTTGGTTAATTATTTCTCCCTTTTACACTATAAATTCCACAAAGTATGCCAGTAGCATTTTTGTTGCAAAATAAATCATTATCCTTTGTCAAAGGACCACATAATTGCAACAAAATAATAGTTCAAAACTGCTTACAATTGGCTTTTTACATTTGACAAATGCAGAAGAGAATAATTGCCTAAAGACAATGTATAACCTTGATTTAAATGACTTATTATGCATACTTCGCATATATGCAGCGAAAATAACCTTCTTCACGCAAAACAGTTTTCCCTGCTGACAAATGAATTTATTTAGGTTAAAAACAGTATGCATTTATAATTCCCTTGTCTGTTTTATAACGTCATATACCATATTTGTGCTACATTTTCACCCTATTGCTCTACTTTTCATTCTTATTATATCTTTGTTCACCTATGTTAAAGTTTCAAAAAAATATTAACTAAATTTAGAGGGACAAAGAAGTACATGATGCAAATAAAAGAAGATAAACTGAAATTTTAAAAGGTTTTCTTGTTTATCCTCCTCTACATGTACTTACAATAATACAGGGTTTATGGTTAAACAACGGGGTAGGTTAAAGAATATATTGCTTCAAAATGGCACTTAGTGTACTATAGATTTTACTATCCTATGTT
The DNA here is from genome assembly GCA_021461705.1 of Cryptotis parvus. Lineage (NCBI taxonomy): Eukaryota > Metazoa > Chordata > Mammalia > Eulipotyphla > Soricidae > Cryptotis > Cryptotis parvus. The sequence goes on from JAJIBD010029057.1 coordinate 99,980, forward strand.
TATCTATATTGCACTCAAGTTCTCACTTTGTTTTTTTATTTTAACACATACAATAATAATTGCCTATCATTTTGAATTTTTACAAATGTATTTGGGATTTACAATGAGATTAGAGGATAAGTTCTTCAGATACAATTTTATGTCTTTTACATTAATTCTAGTGAAATTATTAATCAAAAACAATATTACAATAATTAGAATTATAATACAAAATGTTTGTAAAGGGAGGCCTTTTCCTCCTAAGTAGGGTAATAATTAAGTAAAAGCAGAAAAGCTAACTAAAGAGATAATAAAGACTACTTAAAATATTTCAGAATATTTATCATACTTTTTATTATTATTCACTGTCTTCGTTTTAATTTTAGTAATATGCAGATTCCAACCATCATCAAGTTGTATTTAAAGCTTTGCAGATGGTGGTCAATATTAATAGATGCTTACATGGAGCAAGCTGTTGGAAAGTCTAAAGTAAAAATTGCTCAACATTGTTATTTGTAGAAAGGATTAGTTCAAATGTTCTGAAAAGTTTAGCACATGCAGAAAAAAAAGACAAGCAATTAAAGCTCGGAAATGAATGGTAAGAGCAGCCTCCTGGTAGGCAGTGCATCTGGAGCCCTGCTTCGGATAGCGCTGACATTAATATCATCTGAGTATTCTAGAACTTGAATAAGAAAGGTGCCTCTTTGTGTTTAAAATTTGTCAAATAGCAAAGTGAAAACATATAAACTCTATTCACAGATCTGTCCCCAGTTTAGCCAGATATGTGAGAGACATAATTTGGAAGTGTATTAACTTAAACAATAGACAACACAAGCCATTGTGACATTAAAAAGTTATTTGTGAATGGATTTCAAGCAGACAAGAATTCAAAACTGCTCCCTTCACAATATCTGTTTCCCTTCTCCAATGCCCCGAAGCCTGGCATTTTATTTAACATTAGTGGGTATAACTTGCATCAAAATACAAATTCATCATTGAATCATACACAACACACACACACGCACACATAAACACACACATTCACAAAGAGTAAGTACCCAGTTATTGCTATTAACTAGTTCTTGGAAACTGCACCTTTAGATGAAACTGTTCAATAAATTGAGGTTCTGGATATTTTTGTTTACATTCACCACCTGTCTGCAATTTTTTTTCTTTTCAATGTCAAAACAATTTGCTATTGAAAGAATATTATTTGAGAAACTGCTATATAAGTACATGAAATATATAAATAAATACAGACACATGCAAATATATACATAGGTATTGCATATTTTCAAGAGCCTTTATAATTTTACATATAATAGGAGTGAATACTACTTGATGGATTGAGTTGCTGTTTATAAAAAATAAAATCACAATTCCCTTCTTTTTACTACTTTTGTGTTGAAAACTAGTTTAATATTTTATATGCTTTTTTGTAGATTGACATTTTATGGCAGTTTATATATAAAACCTTATGTATAAGATTATTAACTATATATATAAATAAATAAACATATATATGAAATATCTTAGAAACTTCATTAAAAACATTTCTATACACAAGAAGATGAAAATTACACTGCTTTCGGCTGTAGAATATCCATGATTCACAAGTTATTTGGAGTGCGGATGTTGCTTTTTAAACAAGGAAGGATTCAGATATTTTCTAGATGACATTCACTTCCTTGCTGGGGTTTCAGATAAGGTGAAACTTGAAGGAGGCTGGATCTCAGGTACCTAGAAACACACAAAGCTGTGGCAAAACATTTATTGAACTTACAGGAGACTATACCTGAGAAGGGAAATCGCTACCCAATATAAGGGCATTGCTCACGAAAGTCCTTGCAGTTGGGGGTATTGTAATAGACCTGGGCCAAAAGAGAGTAAAGTTGGCTCCAGGATTCTGGATTAGCCAAAATATCTTGACAAATTTCAAGGTGTTTAATGGTAAATATGGGTGACCAACTGGGTTCTCACTTGATTGCTTACTAGAGAAAGACCCTCTTAATAATCATCTTAATAATCATCTCTCAACCCCGTCAGCAAGACTTCCCTGGTTGGGTGGAGCTGTTATTTTTACTCTAGGTCTATTCTCAGATAGGTGAAAATTGTTAGGTCAAATCTTTCTCTGACTACTCAGGGAGAAGTTATGTGCCTGAATTATCTCTTGCCTGCCCGCCCCCCCCACACACACACACTCCCACATGCACACTACTGCTGTCCCTTAATCTTTTGCTGTGAAAAGTTTATTGTTCCTAGATTCAGGTTTTTTGTGTGTGGATTGATTCTTATTTTGGTATAAATATGCTGTTATCTCTACCCCTTGTCTCTACCAGCTGCTACCGGCTCTCCCTATGCCCAGCTGATCATAAGGCACCGCGGGTTCTAGCCCTGGCCCACCATCCCAGCAGAGCCTCCCAAGAAGCTAGAGGAACCCCCACACCATGAGGGTCACCATCTTCAACATCTGGACTCCACAGCTCGTCAGAGCTCCACCCAGCAGAAAAGCTGATTTTTTTCCTGATGAGTCGCATGTTTCATCAATACATGAATGAGATGAGAGGGATACTACAAGAGTACCCACCTGCACGACAGAGCCTGGCAAGCTACCTGTGTTGTATTTGATATGCCAAGAACCAGTAACAATTATAGGCCTCATTCCCATGACCTGAAGGAATGGTCTAAGGCTCTTCATGTTCCTGGAGTGAGCAGTCGCCCTTCGGCTACACTAGCATGTGACAGGACGTATGGAGATGTTACTGGTGCCCGCTTGATCAAATTGATGAACAACGGGAGACAAGTGATACAAGTGATGCCGTGATCACAGAAACAACTTAGCTCTGTTTTCCTAATTTCAACAACTCGGATTTCTATTTTTTTCTATAGGTATAGCTAAACATTATTCAAAAACTGTGAGTAATAAACCTCACTGAACCTCAACGGGCCAAAATATTCAAAGTCCTAAATCTCAAAAAAAGTAAAAAAAAACTTTCCAGGTAGATGAATCTCTGAGCAGAAAACCTGCCTCAGAATACCTCTCTTTTCCATAAAGGTTTGGTAGCTGCCTCACCCAACTCCTTCATCATATAAATTGGTCCAGATCCACAGATCCTGAAGTGCATGTAGCACCTTTTCTAAATTTCACAGTAATAATAGCCCAAGTCTACAGCTGAATCTCAACAAAACTATGTTCATGAAAAAATGAACTAGTTCAGAGGCCCCATTCACTCTCAGTGGAACAGACATCTCTGAATGCAGCAGTTATGTGTACCTAGGTCATGGAGTCAACATGATGAATGACCTAAGACCTGAGCTGCTCAGGAGGAAGAGAGCGTCATGGAATGCCTTCAAAGGCATTGAAGAAATAGCTAAAAGGACAAAGAACCTCCGACTCTAGCTACATCTCTTCGACTCACCATTCTCCCTGCATTAACATATGCCTCAGAGACCTGGGCCCTATTAAAGCAGGATGAGAATGCTATACAGGTCTCCCCAAAGAGGAATTGAAAGAATTATGCTTGGAATATCACACCTCACTCAAGTGAGAGAAGGAATCGGAGTTCCAACCTCTGTTGACAATCCAGAGTCAGGGATGCTGTCTCGTTTGCCAAGGCGTTGAAAATCAGATGGGCTGTACATGTAGTGCAATTTGGAGATGACCGCTGGACTAGAGCTATTACTGACAGGATTCCACGGGACGTCAAAAGATCACGTGGCCGCCCACCTACAAGATGGTCAGACTTTTCTTCAAGACCCTGAACAGTTTGAGGCTCTTAGTATACCTGAAGATGCCATTGGGCTACACTGGCATGTGATAGGATCAAATGGAAACGTTACTGGCACCTGCTCGAGCAAATTGACCAATAACGGGATGTCAAGTGATCAAGTGAATAGCCCAGGAGGAGAATAAATTTGATGGAAATGTGTAGAAGCCCACCCAAATCATCGAAAAACACAAACGCAGAAGGCTTAAACAGCACTGTATCAGTAAACCCTCAATGGCATTAGTATCACCATTGCAAGATATATCAATACCACAAATTGACTTTTTCTTGATTAATTTTTTGATAACTCTATATACCATTTTGTTGGAGTAAGCAATATGCCACCAGTGCAGCAGAGCCTGGCAAGCTACCGGTGTCGTATTTGATATGCCAAATACTAGTAACAATTATAGACCTCATTCCCATGACCTGATGGAATGGTTTGAGGCTCTTTATGTTCCTGGAGCAAGCAGGTGCCCTTGGGCTCTACTTGCATGAGACAGGTCATATGGAGATGTTACTGGTGCCCTGCTCGAGCAAATCTATGATGAATGGGAAGACAGTGAAACAGTGACAGTGAAGCAATATGAAGTAAATTTGTTATGGGCCTGCTAAGGCAGCATATCTGGGGATGATGGAAGAATACTGGGAGCATAGTAGAAGGAAGGTCACGCTTGTAGTGGGATTGGTGCTAGACACTGTATGCCTGAAACAATATTATGAACAACTTTGTGAATCACTAGTGTTCTAATGAAATGTTTAATCAAATAAAAATATCTTAATTGTTACTATGAAATTAAAAGTTTCTTACAACTCTTTAAGAAGTCAGATTTATAATGTTGATCTTATTTAAGAGAATTTCTTAAGCTTTTCCTAAAAATAAATCTTTTTATTTAGCTTTTTAATTCTTAAAAATGTTTGAAATTAATGTGTTTCTAAGGGTTGAATGCTTTTAACATGTCACATTGCATTATATTCCTGTTCACAGAAATCAGTGAAAGATTAAAAAGGCAACATGTTTGCTACTATTTTTAAGGTGTGATTTAAAAAAAATAAAAAAGTTCAGTTCAGTCTAAGGAAAGAGTTATTTTAAGATGAAAGAGATGAAGCATTTCTTTTTATGGATTTTCTCAATACATTGAAAAATGATTTAATGGAAGTTTCTAGTGGAGATTTTTTTGTTTAATTAACATTTATTTGGTTAATAGTGTCAATAATTTTATAATCATTTCTCACCAATCATTTGCAGTCTTCACTCAGGGCTCTTTTTTGGTAGAAAGTTTGCCTTGTTAGTAGTAGATGATGTTATCACCACTCTCTAATGGTTAGTCTTACAGATAATTAAGAATTAACTATTTAAGCTATTTCCAAATAAACATTGTCATTCCTCCATTTTTAATTTTGTAGATTCATTTGTTTTTTCATTTAGAGTAAAATTCAATAAAATTTATTCAGAGCCAATAATGTACATTGTTCCTCGTGTTTTGAAGTCACTTTCTTACCAACCTTTCCTATTTCACTGACACTAACACTTTCACTGATAAAGAAGTTCTTAATCTACTACATAAATAGCCTGGTCCCTCTCTTGAACTTCTTTTGTTTCTACTATATGAAACACTTCACTACCAGTCTTTTTGTCAGACTTATAACAAAAGTAAATTAATTAGCATGTATGGTTTCTATAAATATCTTCTATTTCACGAGTTTTATTTGCTTTCTATTTATCAGTACATGAGATACAATTATTTTGAATTTTTACCATATTTACTTGAATTGATAGCCTTGTCTATTATCAAAACATTTTTATGAAACTTATATCTACAATACTGCCTGCCACATAGACAACCATGACAGAATATTTATTAATTTATTGATAGATAACATGAGGATCATTAAATATCTTTAATTTATAGAAAGTCTCCATCTAAGAGAAAACCTGATCTTTCCCCTTTAAGTTTCGTCAGTAAATGCTCGAGATGAGAGCCTTCTAATAAGACTATACCACCTACACGGCAGAGCCTGGCAAGCTACCTGTGTTTTATTTACTTGTTATGCCAAAAGCTAGTAACAATTATGGACCTCAGTTCCATGACCTGAAGAATGGTTTGAGGCTCTTTCTGTCCCTGGAGCAAGCAGATGCCCTTGGGTTATATTTGCTTATGGCAGGACTAATGGAGATGTTACTGGTGCCCACCGAGCAAATTGATGAACAATGAGAAGACAGTAATACAGTGATAGAAAGTCTAGTAAAATGAACTTCCATCACCATCAATTCACAAAGGCTAAAGAAATTCTCACATGACATCCTTTTTAAAATTTCCTTTAAAATGCATATTCATTGCTGAGTTTATTTATTGCTCTAAAGTTGATGACGTTATCTGATCAGCTTGGTTGCCAAGAAAATTCTGGATTAACTTCATAAAGGAGGGGGGGGAAGAAAATCAGTATGTCTCTAAAATTTATTATAAATTTTGAAAAGTTTGGTTTATTAATGTCATATATCATTAAATAAATCTGATCACACTATGAGCTGAGCAATTTCTTAGATCCCCCTCATCCTACTGTATATGTTGAAATAATTTGAGTGTGCTCAATATGATAAACAGAGAAAGTACTTTTCCTTTCTTCTAGTGGAAGCAAAATCCATGAAAGAATCTGGCTTGATAACGGGCCATGTCTCTATGACAGATATTATTTACTTCTATAGATAAACAAATGATAATAAGTTTTTAAAAAGCCAAGAGAAAACAATCAATAGCTTCTCTATGGTTATAGATGGTGACTTTCAGAAGAAACAGTCAATTACTTTTAATTACAGTATCAATTATTATATCAGGCTTGGATTCCTCCTGAAACAACTCCTTAATATGTATTTTCTATAAAGTCCCACAAACTTAGATAAAAAAATCACCACAATCAATTATATTTTCTCTATTTGGAAAACTGGAAATGAAAGCACCCTGTACCCTGTGTGTTGTTTCTCAGTAACAAACGTAATCAAAGTGTTTGTATATAAGTATCGAATCCTATTTACCCTATTTTCTAAATAACTGCAATTTCTGTCATGAATTACCTGGAGAGAGAATTCATTCCTTTATACCACTTCCATGCTTTAGTCTTTCATCTAATTCCAGCATAGAAATAGAACTGCTCAATGACTGTTAAAAAAACAACCATTCAAATTTGACTTGGATTTAAACTCACCTTGTGAAGGGAATTTTTAGTGCTCATATTTCTCCTTAAAATGCTGCTATGACTTCTGTTATCATTCAAGATAAACTTCAAATAAGCTATCTTATCTTTTAAAATCCCTGGTTTATGTTTATGCTCAAGAACCATGCAACCACTGTTGCCTTCAGCCATCCTGTGTTATCACAAATTCTGGTGCTATATTTAATAACAGTCTAATCCTGTACTTTTGCATACTTATCCCTTTATCTAAATATTCTGTTTCCCAAATTCTGCTCTATTTTCACTGATATAACCACCATCATGTCATCTGGGAATATTCCAATGGCATCTACATTAGAATCAAACATATCCATCTGTACAAAATTAGCTATGAATATCTGTTCATTAACAGTTTGTACAAAAAATGAAATATAATTGATGAAACTATGAGGAAAGTACAAAAACTTGAACCCCAAGTTCTCAAATAATGAGAAAAATGCCCAGTACAGAATTTCTTAATACATGTTAAATAAACATAAAAGTAAATAAAATTAATTCTTTTAAATTCACAGTTTTTCCTGGAATCATTCTGAATAGTATTCTAAGAAAGTACAAATTTTTGGATGAGACAACAACTTTATTTTTATCCTTTGATAGAAATAAATCTCTGTCTTTGAGTTTACTTCCTTGCTTAAATTTAGTTAACTTCTGTGTATTTTACCTATAACTTCCTTTTTTTCATTTCTTTATATTCTTCTTCAGGAATGAAAATCTACAAGATTTAGATCTGCATCATCACATAATCTCCAAAATATTTGGTTTGAAACTATATTGAGGTTATCTTTTTCAACCTACAAAGGAACCAAAATAACAGTTTTTGACTGCTATAGTATGCAGTAATTTATTATCTGTCTATAAATGCTCTGTGGCAAATTTTATGGAAGTAATGAAATTTTAGTAATCCTAGACAGCTCTGCTATAATTTCTGCTATTGAATATGTTTTCTTGATAAAACACCCAGGGAGAAAAGATTAAAACTGTTTTTTTTTTTAATGAGACTGAGAATCGGGAGGGTGTTTAGATTTATGATCTGGTAGTAAATTGACTGCAAGTAGGAAAAAAAAACATATAAAATTGGTTGTTGTAAAACAGAACATTTAAGTGAAATATTTAAGTGAAATACTTGCTAATTGTTTTAGGATTAAGGTTTTGAATCAAGTACTTTCTTTTAGCTGAGAGATTGTTATAATCAAAATAAATAAAAGTGTGGCTATTCATGCAAGAGTAGAAAAAGGTAAATAACACATTTAAATAATTGAAAGTTCTTAGGAAAGGTTAAGGAGAGCAAAGTTTGTAATCTTCTCTTAATGAGTTTCTTTTTGCAGTTCAAGACCCAGAGAGATAAATGTGCTAATTCTAGCTAATTAAGTGAACATATCCAAAACTTTCCTCACCTTTACCATATACTTTGCTATTCCTAACTTACTAATTTTTGTTCTTTTAAAATGCTATATACAAGTCAATAAATAGTGTTTTATACAACGTTACCAATTTATTTTAAGATAGTAAATGCGGAGTGAGAAAAAATATCCACAGTTCATTTTAAAGGATATAATGAGACGAACAGTTAAAAGTTTTCATAAAATAATAAAATGTTTCATTCTGATTGCAAAGCACTAGTTACAATTCTAAAGTGCTCTATAATTTAAACTTGAGTAAAGGGTCTAATATAAGCAATCTTTAACAAGTCAACATTAAGTAGTATCCCAAATGCTATATTTTAAAAAAATCTTTTAACTTCCTATATTTTTTCAAAGCTCAGGATTTCATTAACTTTATGTTTACAATATAACATATACCTAATATCTACAGCAAATTGTTTATGTTGAAATATGTTTTTCATATACAATTTCCTCTTTTCTTATTTTATTACTTCATCATTCTTTATAGGTTATAGTGTATATGTTAATTTTAAGGAAGTATTTAAATAGAATAAAATTTCCAAATGCATACGTTGGTTCCAATTCTGAAATTTTTACTTCTATCACATCTGATAAATTTAGTTTATTGTGGAATTTAGACATCTTCTTTCATAAGGAGAAACTTATGGCAGATTTGGTGTTTCTAATATCTGAATAGTGCCCATTAACTATTTGTTCCTTTTTATCATAGCCATGTGCAATTAATGAATTATTTTGTTATCAAAATAAATAATATTCCACATACAAAATAGAAAAAAAACAATATATTACTGTATCACTGTCTTCCCATTAATCATCAATTTTTTGAGCAGGCACCAGTAACATCTCCTTATGTCCTATCTCAAGTCAGTAACCAGTAACCAATACTAGATTGATGTAAATAAAAATAATATGTAAGTAAACTAGTAACAATTATGGATCTCAATTCCATGACCTGAAGAATGGTTTGAGGCTCTTCCTGTCCCTGGAGCAAGCAGATGCCCTGGAGCTACACTTGCTTATGCAGGATGTATGGAGATGTTACTGGTGCCCGATCGAGCAAATCGATGAACAGGAAGACAGTGATACAGTGATACTGTGAGTACTTGTGAGGACACTGGTCTGTCTCCCATCCCCAACCCAGAGGTGGCAAACTAAACCAAGGTCTGCTCTCACTGTTCTCCCCAGGTGAGCCTACAGTGCTTTCAGTTATAGGCATTATTATGAAATCATGAATAGGGATATAGATCACAGCTCAAATGACCAAGAACTGAGATTCCCTCCTTTTTCTCAATAAAGCACTGGTAATAATGAAAAAGAGAATATGAAGAAATACTGCCACATCAATAATGATGGAGGGCAAATTACAGGAAAGTTCTAAAGTATATGATATATGAGAAGTTTGATACTGGGCCAGAGGGATAGTACAGTGAGTAGAACAATTTTCTTGCCTTCAGCCAGTGTGGGTTAGGTCCCTGACATCCTATGTGGTTCCCTGAGGCTGCTAGGAGTAATTCTTGAGTTCAGACCCAGCAATAACCTCTGAGCACTGCTGCATGTGCTTAAAAACAAGCATCAGCAAAGGAAACCAAAAAAAAGAGTTTTGATTCTACCCAAGGATGACTTCTGAGCAATAATCCTTTTCATGTCCGCTGTACTATAGAATTATTGGAAGAGTCAAAAAATCGAAGGAAAATTGACAGAAAAAAATCAGAAAAGCTTAAAAAAGAAAAGTAAAGGAGCTAATGAAAATAGTAACTGATCTGTCATGGAATCTTGAAAGCTAAGAATCAAATCTGTCTAAAAGCAAAGGCACATGCCATAATTCACTATAAAGAGGTAACTGGAGCAAGATGTAATCAATCCAATAATTAAAGCTTGAAACAGTATATGCAAATGGGGGCGGAGAGATAGTCCATCGGGGAGGGCATTTGCCTTTGACACGGTTGACCCGGGTTCGATCCCGGCATCCCATATGGTTCCTTGAGCACCGCCAAAAGTAATTCCTGAGCGATGAGCCAGGAGTGACCCCTGAGCATTGTCAGATGTGACCCAAAAAGCAAAAAAAAAAAAAAAAAAAAAAGAAAGAAAACAAAAAAAAACAATACAGACAATAACATTCCTTATAAAAATTAAAATATATATGCAAATCACTAATATCACTTGTCTTCCAATTGTTCATCGATTTGCTCAAGCAGTGGTCAGCAATGCCTCCATTCATTCCTGTAGCGTGCTACTGTAGCCAAGGGTATCAGCGGGCTCCAGGAACACAAAAAGCCTCAAATCATTCGTTCAGGTCATGGGAATGAGGTTTATTACTATATTTTTGCATAATGAACATGACACAGGTAGCTTGCAGGCTCTGCCATGCGGGTGGGATACTCTCAGTAGTAGTTAGGCTCTCAGTTATTGCATTTGATGATGAACCGCACAGCCAAGAAGTGGCTGGGTAACAACAGAGAGCCGGTATTAGCTCTGCGTGGTATTTATGCCTGGGCAAGTCCAGGAGAAGTTAGTGGGTGGATCAACCCACCCTCCCAGTTGGGACAGAGGTGGGAAACGGACCCCAGTTCTATCTCCACAGAAGCCCTGGGACTTTAATCTCCGAGACAAGCATACCTGGGCTTGAAATAGGCTTCTCTAGATAAAAAGCTGCTCTCAAGCCCTGCCCAACAGAGCCCCACCTATATGCATATAATTAAGTTTATATTCAATATGAACAATATTAAAGATAAAATGATATGATTGCATAAATTACTGTTAATATTTTGATAATACTCATCATCTATTCATGATTGAAAAAGACTTAATTATATCAGAATAAAAAAGAATGTTACGCCAAAAACTAATGGCTTTATACAACGAGTCACAACCAATATAATACTAAAGAGGATGCTGAATATTTAAATATTCTCTTTTAGGTCAGGTTCCAGATAACCATGTCTCCTTCCCCATTATTACTGAGAAGATGTGTGGGAAATTCTGAACACATAATTTATATATGAAAAAATTCAAAAGCATTCATGTTTAAAAAGAAGTTAAACTATAGTTTTCTATAGGTTATATGATAATATATACAGAAGACCCAGAAGACCATAAAGAATCTACAATAAACTTTTAGAAACAAGATACCTATATAGTAGAGTAGTAACCTATAAAATTAATACACAGAAGTTTGTTACATTTCTGTATGCAAACAAGGAACATAAAATGAAAGAAATTAAAAATGCAAGTGATTTAGAGTATGTGCGAAAACATCAAGCGCTTAATGAATGACATTTAAAGTGATGTGAAAAGGGGCAAGGATGATAGTTCAATGCTTGGGGCATTGGTTTTGCATAAGACCAATCCCAATTTGATCCCCAGCATTCCATCTATTTCCCTGAGTCTACAAGGAGTGTTTCCTGAGTGCAGAACCAGCAGTAAGTCTTGAGAACTGTGTATGGCCCAATCCCCAACCCAACAAAAAGTCACATCCTAAACTAGACCACTGCTAAATTAAATAGAACCATACACCAAGAAATGGGGAAATCCCACATGTCCATGAATTGGAGAATAAGTTTCAAAAATATTCATCCTATAGGAAGTTCATAAAGATTCAATGTAATTTCATTGAAATTCAAGTGACATTATTTGAGGACTTAAAATAAATTTCAGTAAAATTTTTATGGAGTCATAAAACTTCTAATATATTCAAGATTATTCTGAGAAAACAGAAAATGTGAAGTATTTAATTTCTAGACTTTAACTATATACCATAAAGGTATCACTTGATCGCTTGACATCCCATTATTCATTGATTTGCTCGAGCGGGCACCAGCAATATTTCCATTTGTCCCTATCACGAGCCAGTGTAGCCCAATGGCATCTGGTTGCTTCAGGAATACAAAGAGCCTCAAACCGTTCCTTCAGGGTCTTGACAAAGAAGTCTGACCATCTTGTAGGTGGGCCGGCAACGCTATCTTTTGGCATCCCTTGGGATCCAGTTGGTAACTGCTCCAGTCCAGCGATTGTCTCCAAATCGCATTACATGTCCAGCCCATCTGATTTTCGATGCCTTGGCAAACAAGACAGCGTCCCTGACTCTGGAACAGCGATGGAGGTCAGAGCTCTGGATTCCTTCTTCCACTTGAGTGAGGCATGATATTCCAAGCATAGCTCTTTCGATTCCTCTCTGGGAGACCCGAATAGCATTCTCATCCTGCTTTCGTAGGGCCCAGGTCTCTAAGGAGTATGTTATTGCAGGGAGAATGGTGGAGTTGAAGAGATGTGCCTGGAGCCTGGGGTTCTTTGTCTTTTCAGCTATTTCTTCTATGCTTTTGAAGACATTCCATGCCTCTCTCTTCCTCCTGCACAGCTCAGGTTTTAGGTCGTTCATCATGTTGACTTCCCGACCTAGGTACACATAACTGCTACATTCAGAGATGTTTGTTCCATTGAGAGTGAATGGGGCCTCTGGAACTAGTTCATTTTTCATGAACATAGTTTTGTTTCTGAACTATACCATATCATAAAGGTATAGTAATCAAAATTTCAAATTACAATATAGGAAGAGAAGTTGAAGTGATAGCATAGCCTGTAGGGAATTTGCCTTGCTCATGGTGACCAGGGTTTGTTCAAGGGCATCCCATATGGTCCTCCAAGCACTGTCAGGAATAATTCCTGAGTGCAGAGTCAGGAGTAACCCCTGAGCATCACCGGAAATGATCAAAAAAAAAAAAAAAAGAATTATAAATAAATATTGGCAGATTCTCAGACCAATTGAATAACACTAAACCCAGAGATAAATCTTCAGATTTACACATAATTAATCTATGTTGGAGGAACTGGATGCATGAAACAGAGCAAAGATATCCTATTTAATAAAATTGGGAAAACTGATTGACACATTTTTTGAAAAATTAACATTGATATGAATCTCACATTATTAACAAAAGTTAATATAACTATTAAAGACTGAGATTAGTACTGATCTATAAAATGCCTTGAGAAGAACAGACAGAACTTTCTAGAACATGGGCCTATTGAGATGCTTTGATGATTTTAATTCATTAGCAAAGATAACATAAACAACCATAAACAACTGTGACCACATCAAATTAAAGTCTTTGTATGCTAAAAGAAACTTGGTGTAAAAATAGATGACTCCTAGTGAATGAAATAGACTATTTTCACACCATATATGAATTAATGGTAATCCAAAGATGCATAAAGTAGTCACAAAGTTTAGCAACAGCAAAAAACATAAACCCATCAAAAATGAAGCGAATGAACATACTTCCCAAAGAGAACAGAGTGACACAGTAGGTATATGAAAAATTTTTCATCATTTATTATCATTAAGTGCAAATAAGAATGGCAATAATGTATCATCTCACACCAGTGTAAATGTCGTAGAGCAAAAAGAGAAGACAAACAGATTTGGCAGGTATGTGATTAAACAAAAGAAACCCTCATTTGCTGTTCATAGTAATATGCTGTTTCACCACTACAGAAAAAACATGTACTCTCAATAGAGCACCAAAGTACAATTAGCACTTCAGTATGCATCTATACCTAATCCCTGAAATCACTATCTTGAAAATATATACAAACACCTAAATGTGTTTCAGTGCTTAACATAATATTGAAAGAATCCAAATGGCCAGTAACAGATGAATGGATAAAAATTGTGTGGTATATTGACACAATGGACACAATCAGAAGAAAATCTGTATTCAATTCCAACCTAGGGGAAACTAGAGGGAATCATGTTATATAAAATAATCAGAGGGAATCCAAATACCAGATGATCTCATCTGTGACATATGGAGAAAGCAAAGAAGAAACTAGACAGTATCAAACATTAAGAACCCTTGAACTTGGCTGACAAATCTGAAATTTGTAAGCAGCAGACAGAGGTAGACTAGAAGTAGCCTAAGGACAGTGGTGATGCTCTGAAGATGATAAGAGAAGTTTAGTAACTGTGAATGTTAGAACTAATTGTATTGCTTAATCTATTAAAATGCTTTCTTTATTAAAAAATTTTATTAAACCACCATGAGACATACAATTACAAAGGTGTTCATAATTGGTTCTTGGTAATACAGTATTCCAGTACCCATCCCTCCACCAGTGCCCCATTTCCACCACCAATGTACCCCAGCCCCTCCCGCCCACCTCCAGGTGCCTCAGTAGCAGGTACCTCAGTTTCCCTCTCTTTCTCTCTCTGTCTCTCTGTCTCTGCATCTCTCTCCTTCTTTTACACATTGTGGCTAGCACTGCAGATATTTAGAGTTTATCACTTAAGTCTCTTTGTGTATATTCAATGGTGAGTTTTAATCTGCCATTACCATTTCCCACATTTAGTAAAACACTGGTATCTATATCCTATTAAAGAATGCACTCATTCAATATCTGTCCTTTTCCTTCTGACTAATTCCACTCAGCATGGTAGTCTCCATGTCCATCCATTTGCAGGTAAATTTCATAATTTTGTCTTTAGTGACAGCTGCATAGTATTCCATAGTGTAGATGAACCACAGTTTCTTTAGCCAGTCCTCTGTTCTCGGGCATTTAGGTTGTTTCCAGATTCTAGCTATAGTGAATAGCGCAGAGATGAATAAAGAAGTACAGATAGTGTTTCTGCTATGTGTTTTTCGGTCTCTCGGGTATATTCCCAGGAGTGCTATTGCTGGATCAAATGGGAGCTCGATATCTAGTTTTCGGAGGAATGCCCATATTGTTTTCCAAAAGGGCTGGACCAGTCGTCACTCCCACCAACAGTGGAGGAGAGTACCTTTATCCCGCATCCACACCAGCACTGGTTGTTCTTGCTGTTTTGGATGTGTGCCGGTCTCTGCAGTGTGAGATGGTACCTCATTGTTGTTTTGATTTGCATCTCCCTGATGATTAAAGATGAAGAGCACTTTTTCATATGCCTTTTGGCCATTCAAATTTCTTCTTTTTGGAAGCTTCTGTTCATTTCTTCTCCCCATTTTTTGATGGGGTTGGCTGTTTTTTTCTTGTTAAGTACTACCAGTGCCTGATATATCCTGGATATTAACCCCTTGTCAGATGGGTATTGGGTGAATATCCTTTATACAGATTCAATACGGTCCCTATAAAGATACCCATGATGTTCTTCAAAGAAATTGAACAAACACTCCTGAAATTTGTATGGGATAATAAACCCCCCAGGAATAGCTAAAGCAATCCTTGGGAAAAAGAAGATGGGAGGTATCACTTTCCCCAACCTCAAGCTCTACTACAGAGCAGTTGTAATTAAGACAGTGTGGTATTGGTATAGAGATAGACCCGTAGACCTATGGAATAAAACTGAATATCCTGAAACACAGTCTCAAATATACAACCACTTAATCTTTGATTAAGGGTCAAAAAATATTAAGTAGAGCAAAGAAAGCCTCTTCAACAAATGGTGCTGGGAAAACTGGGCAGCTACGTGTACAAAAATGAACTTAGACCTCCTTCTAACACCATGCACAAAAGTCAGATCAAAATGGATTATAGATCTCAACATCAGACACGAATCTATAAGGTACATCGAAGAAAACATAGGAGAAACGCTCTACGACATCGAAACTAAAAGTATCTTTAAAGGCGACACACCACTGACCAAGCAAATGGAAGCAAAGATAAACAAATGGGATTATATAAAATTGAAAAGCTTCTGCACCTCAAAAGAAATGGTGACCAAGATAAGATGCTTTCTAAAATCTTGATCACTTGATCACTTGAATCCCATTATTCATCGATTTGCTCGAGCGGGCGCCAGTAACATTTCCATTGGACCCTATCACGTGCCAATGCAGCCCAATGGCATCTGGTTGATAGTCCTTCTTCGTTTTGGCAGCCTTAAATCTTAAATGAAATAAAGCAAGGAAAATATTTTTTATGCTTAAACAGAGAATTTGGACTCACAGACATGAGGCAGAGCTGCTACTGGCTCTTCCTGTGCTGAGCCGCTCACGAGGTGCCCAGGAGAGGATGGCGGGTTCTAGCCCTGGTCTGCCACCCCAGTAGAGCCTTGCAACAAGCCAAATGACCCCCACTCCATGAGGGCCTCCATTTTTCCACATCCGGACTTCCCTCTAGTCAGAACTCCACCTAGCAGAGCAGCCTATCAAAGCCTGGCTCATCGAGATCCACCCTGCAGCAGTCTTTTTTAAATCCGGCCCAGGTATGCTGATCCAGAGACTCACAGACATGGGGCAGAGCTGCTATTGGCTCTTCCTGTGCCCAGCCACTCATGAGGCGCCTAGGAGAGATGGCGGGTTCTTGCCCTTGCCCACCACCTGAGCAGAGCCTTGCAACAAGCCACATGACCCCCCCACTCTATGAGGGCCTCCATTTTCCACATCCGGACTTCCCCCTGGTCAGAACTCCACCCAGCAGACCAGCCTATCACAACCTAGCTCACGAGGCAGCTTGCGGCCACATGGTTCATCAATAAATGCTGGATTTAGAGATGACTACAAGAATATGCCACCCGCACGGCAGAGCCTGGCAAGCTACCCATGTCGTATTTGATATGCCAAATACCAGTAACAATTTTAGACCTCATTCCCATGACCTGTTGGAATGGTTTGAGGCTCTTTATGTTCCTGGAGCAAGCAGGTGCCCTTGCGCTCTACTAGCATGAGACAGGACATATGGAGATGTTATTGGTGCCTGCTCGGGCCAATCGATCATGAGCGGGAAGACAGTGATACAGTGAAACAGAGAATTTACTAGCAGCAGGACGATCATCTAATAAGAAAATATAGATTTTAGAGAATTGAACAGCAGATACAAAAGGAATTTATTCAGGAGATATTTCACCAAATACTCTATTCCTTATGTTGAATAATAATTTCACTAACTTAAACCGTGTTTCTGTTTGAAGTCTCCCCCAAAATATAATTTCTTTTGCAGATACTAAAATTAAAAACTACTACTTTTCATTGTGAGATACATTTCCTTGCTGTCTCTACTGAGATGCATAAGATCTAAAAAAAATCACTAAATACCATAAAAAGTTTGTTCATATTGATCTATAAAGTGAAATCAGCCGAGTCCTATATATTTCCTATATATAGGAAATGCCCTATATATTTTCTGACAATGTGTCCTTAAAAACCAAAAACATGGACATACCCTGAAAATTTGAAAAGAATGTTCCTCAAATACCTGGTCATTATGGGAATCTATTTAGTTGCCCTTGCTTTTCTCATTAAAACTTTCAAGGTGAATGAATATGTGCTCCTAAAATATCACCATTTTAAATCTTGCTTGTTTGAAACATTTCACAGTCAGCCCATTGATACCATCTCAACCGATACACAGCTGGAATTTTTCCCATAAGAGTCTAATGACTTTTTTCCTTTAATACTCTACCTCCTTCAGTTCCGCCTTTCTAGACAGCACACCATACTGAGTGTTGATTTATACCAGGATGCAGTCTGCGCTTCCCTTTTCTTTGTCCAGATTGCACGAAGGTCACAGTAAATAACAACTTTTCTCATGTACTTATGCAAAATTACAGAAGCCAAGGATTTGCTCAGCTTAAGTTTATTCTTTTGAGATTTAAGTTCTAAATTCTTTAGATGCTATTTTGTCTTTCCTAATTTAAAAACACTCCTCTATACTTTAAAAACATTACTTGCTTTTTAATATCATCACTCAGATGATGTTAAGATGTAAGTTTCAATTGGTGTCTTTATCATATTATATAAATACTACCATTATACTAAATATAATTCTTGTCCACTAATGTTTTTTAGAAACAGGAAGGTACAATTTTGGAAGGTACCTAAAAACCATCAACCTTAGTTCTCCTTTAATGTTTGAACATCTGGAGTTCTGTTTAAACATGTACTGTTATGCAAAACTCATTTCCTCACTAAGCAACACATTCAATTTCCCAAAGGGTCCTATTGTTAAAAGGTTTACCTTTTTATCAGAACTAAAACTGTGCTTTCATCATTGCTTTCTATACCTTTTAAACTGTATAGAACTTCTAATTTTCCCCACAGAATAGCCTTGAAGACAGTTTTTAAATTCCCTTTCTCTACTTGCTCCAAAAACTTATTCACCTTTACAAGATTATCAAACTGCTCTCTGAGGAGTAGATAAATCCTCTTTTTAATTTGCTTCAGGTTGTTAACTTTCTTAACCTACAAACCACAGTATACTGTAGTTTGTTGTATGAACATAATTGCACTGTCATTTCTGCATTCTATGTGCTATACTGATATAGATATAATTCAAACCAAGTTATTTTGGAGGCAAAAGAATTTAAAATACATTTGAATTTTCAACTTATTTGGAACATAAAAAAGTTATTAGTCAAATTATGTATCATATATTGTACAGCAAATAAGTACAGTTTTATCCCAAACTAGAATGTTTCACTGTTTTAATTTTGACCTAATCTTTGCTAGAGGCCCATACAAAAATGCCTATTCTAAACACAGTGGAATTTAGAAATCATCCAAAATATAACTTTCATTGTTAACCCTGGGCATAATCAAACTTAATTCATAACCATGATATGAATATTAACCCTAATCCTACCCTTAACCTAACTCTAATCCTAACCTATGTCCAACCTTGCTATCACTTCCCTAAATTTTAATTTAGACATGTTAATTTAAGACACTGTAGCATTTTATGATTGATTAAATATATTTTGTATTTTACATCATATATAGTCAAGAAATAACTCAGAAGGGGCATTTATTATGAATACTAAGTTAAGTACATTGATAAGGCCTGACCCATCTCCAATAATATCCAGTGACATGTTTATAAAGATGAATCTATATCAAGGTTTGATTTCCACAACACAGTTAACATAATCTCACACTAATACAATTCACAAATAAAAATTCACAGTATATCTGTTTGTGATTTTAATAAAAATTTTTCTCAATGCAACAGCAAGTAGCATTAGGCAATGAAAGTCTGGCTAACTTATTAAGTGCATTTTTCTGTCTAATTTCCAAAATCTTTTATTAGAATTTTTTGATAGAGATTCATTGCCATACATGAGCTCTTCTAGCTATAAGTTTCAAAATTTAGAATGCTCATGCAGCAAACCATGGATTACCTCACTATCTATTACTCTCACTTGTTAGAAATGTGATATTATGGGAGTTATCTGAAACATTGAAATTTTGATTTTCTTATCTCTAAAACATAATACATAATATATAACATATTGTGTCTTGTTTTGTTTATACAGATCATAAAAATAATTAGACTAAGAAACCTGGAGATAGCCTCATGGGGGAAAATTTCTTCCTTATATCACTTGAATCACTTCAATCCCGTTATTCAATGATTTGCTCCAGTAACATTTCCATTGGACCCTATCAAGCACAAATGTAGCCCAATGGCATCTGGTTGATTCAGGAATATGAAGAGCCTCAAACCGTTCCTTCAGGGTCTTGACAAGGAAGTCTGATCATCTTGTAGGTGGGCGGCCACGTGATCTCTTGACATCCCGTGGGATCCAGTCGGTAATGGCTCTAGTCCAGCGGTTGTCTCCAAATCGCATTACATGTCCAGCCCATCTGATTTTCGATGCCTTGGCAAACGAGACAGCATCCCTGATTCTGGAATAGCGATGGAGGTCAGAACTCCGGATTCCTTCTCTCACTTGAGTGATATTCCAAGCATAGCTCTTTCGATTCCTCTCTGGGGAGACCAAAATAGCATTCTCATCCTGCTTTCCTATGACCCAGGTCTCTGAGGTGTATGTTAATGCAGGGAGAATGGTGGAGTCAAAGAGATGTTCCCGGGAGCCGGAGGTTCTTTGTCCTTTTAGCTATTTCTTCGATGCCTTTGAAGGCATTCCATGCCGCTCTCTTCCTCCTGTGCAGCTCAGGTTTTAGGTCATTCATCATGTTGATTTCTCGACCTAGGTACACATAACTGCTGCATTCAGAGATGTTTGTTCCATTGAGAGTGAATGGGGCCTCTGGAACTAGTTCATTTTTCATAAATATGGTTTTCTTTAGATTCACCTATCTTTCCACATTCTCGGTCAAAGTCAGCGAGCATTTGTGCCGCTTGGCTAATGTTTGTTGTTATTAGAACGATGTCATCAGCGAAGGGGGAGGTGGTGTAGTTGCCGACCATCTATCTTCACTCCCATTCCTTCCCATTTTAATTGTCGCATGATGTTCTCGAGGGTGGCTCTGAAGAGTTTTCATGAAATGGTATCACCCTGTCGAACCCCTCTTTTGACATTAATGATTACTTCTTTGTAGAATGGTGAGATCCTGGTGGTGAATCCGTAATACCGCTCACGAAGGATCTTGATGTATTGGGTTTGAACACCCTGTTTGGCTAGGGCTTCGATAACTGCTTCAGGCTTCTCACTACTGCTACAGTCTCCACAGAATCAAAGGCTTTCTGTAAATCAATGAACGTGAGACAGAGCGGCATCTTGTACTCCCTACAAACCTCAGTGAGCTTGGTTACTGTGTGGATATGGTCGATTGTGCTGAATCCTTTCCAGAAGCCTGCTTGCTCGCATGGTTGTCCTTCATCTAGTGTTCTGCTAATCCTGTTCAGGATTACTCGTGTAAACAGCTTGTAGATGACGGACAACAGGCAGATGGGGCGATAGTTGCCGATGTCATGAATGTTTCCCTTCTTGAACAGTAGAACTGTCCTGCTGGTTTTCCATTGGGAGGGCACCTTGCATTCGGACAGGTAGCATGTGAAGAGCCGAGCTAGTTATCTTAAATTTGATCCTCCCTGTTATACACATTCTCAGTCTATGGTTCATATAGGTCTTATGATTGAGATCACTGGTGCTTCAACAGCGTGTAGCACAGTTATAAGTAAATGCATAAACACTCTGACTATAGTATATGACATCCATCACTGTATCACTGTATCACTGTCTTCCTGCTAATCATCGATTTTCTCAAGCGGGCACCAGTAACATCTCCATATGACCTGTCTCATGCAAGTAGAGCCCAAGGGCACCTGCTTGCTCCAGGAACATAAAGAGCCTCAAACCATTCCATCAAGTCATGGGAATGAGGTCTATAATTTATGTGTACCTAGGTCGAGAAGTCTATAATTTATGCTAACCGCATGGCAGAACCTGGCAAGCTACCGTGTCGTATTTGTTATGCCTAATACCAGTAAAAATTATTAGACATCCATCAAGTATTGTAAGTAAATACTATTAGAATACTGCAAACGGATATTTTTTTTTTTAAACATTTTATTATACCACCGTGAGATATACAATTACAACGTTGTTCACACTTGGGGATTTCGGTCACACAGTGTTCCAGCATCCGCCCTCCACCAGTGCCCCTCAGCCACCACCCATGTCCCCAATTCCCTCCCCCTCCACATCCCGCCTAAATGGCAGGTTCTTTATCTCCTCTCCTCTCCCTCTCTCTCTCCTCCTTCTCCCACACATTGTGGATTGCGCGTACGCATACTTAGAAGCCATCATTTGCATTTTTGTCTGTCCTTAATGCTCAGTTCTATGTTAGCATCAGAACTTTAGACATTTATTCACTCATGTTCCTTTCTCTATCTAAACCAACCTCTGACTCCCACACGCTTGTGGTAATTTCCACTTTTGGTAAGATCACCTAGTATATTTATGCCATGCAAATAAATGCAGTCATTCTATGTCTCTCCCTTTCCTTCTGACTAATTTCACTCAACATGATTCTTTCCATATCCATCCATTTATAGCAAAATTTCATAACTTCATTTTTTTCTGACAGCTGCATAGTATTCCATCGGTAGATGTACCACAGTTTCTTTATCCAGTCATCAGTTCTCGGGCATATTGGTTGTTTCCAGGTTTTGGCTATTGTGAGCAGTGCTGCTATGAAAATAAAAGTGCGGATTGTGTTTCCGCTGTGCGTTTTTGGCTTTCCAGGGTATATTCCCAGGAGCGGTATGGCTGGGTCAAAGGGAGCTCAATTTCTAGTCTTTGGAGGAATGTCCATATTGTTTTCCAGAAAGGTTGTACAAGTCGACATTCCCACCAACAGTGTAATGAGTCCCCTTTTTCCCCACATCCACGCCAGCACTTGTTGCTTTTACCCTTTTGGATATGGGCCATTCTCTGTGGTGTGAGGTGATATCTCATTGTTGTTTTGATTT
>JAJIBD010029058.1:0-47626 GCA_021461705.1 Cryptotis parvus
TTTTTTTTTACCGATTTTATTAGCACCAGCTAAGTGATATACATACCATAATGTTAAATTCACGCTAGCCTGGCCACAGTGTTCCAGCACCCCGCCCTCCACCAGTGCCCCTTACCCACCACCAATGTCCCCAATTCCCCCCCTCCCACAGCCTGCCTAAATGGCAGGTTCTTTATCTCCCTCTCTCTCTCCCTCTCTCTCTTCTCCCTTCTCCCACACATTGTGGGCTGCACTTACGCTCACCACTTAGAAGCCATCATTTGCATTTTTTTGTCTGTATTTAATGCTCAGTTCTATGTTAGTATCAGCCCTTTTGACATTTATTCACACATGTTCCCTTCTCTATCTAAACTAACCTCTGGCTTCCCATTTGTGGTAATTTCCACTTTTGGTAAGATCACCTGATATATTTATGTCATGCAAATAAATGCAGTCATTCTATATCTCTCTCTTTCCTTCTGACTAATTTCCTCAACATGATCCTTTCCATATCCATCCATTTATAGGCAAATTTCATAACTTCATTTTTTCTAACAGCTGCATAGTATTCCATTGTGTAGATGTACCACAGTTTCTTTATCCAGTCATCAGTTCTCGGGCATACTGGTTGTTTCCAGGTTCTGGCTATTGTGAATAGTGCTGCTATGAAAAAAAAAGTGCGGATTGTGTTTCCGCTGTCGTTTTTTGGCTTCCCAGGTATATTCCCAGGAGTGGTATGGCTGGGTCAAAGGGGAGCTCAATTTCTAGTCTTTGGAGGAATGTCCATATTGTTTTCCAGAAAGGTTGTACAAGTCGAGCATTCCCACCAACAGTGTATGAGAGTCCCCTTTTCCCCACATCCACGCCAGCACTTGTTGCTTTACCCTTTTGGATATGGGCCATTCTCTGTGGTGTGAGGTGATATCTCATTGTTGTTTTGATTTGCATCTCTCTGATGATTAGTGATGATGAGCATTTTTCATATGCCTTTTGGCCATTCGGATTTCTTCCTTGTCAAAGTTTCTGTTCATCTCCTCTCCCCATTTTCTAATGGGGTTGGCTGTTTTTTTTTATAGCTGTACCAGTGCCTGATATATCCTGGATATTAACCCCTTATCAGATGGGTATTGGGTGAATATTCTTTCCCATTCTGTGGACTGTCTTTTCTATCTTGGTCACTGTTTCTTTTCGAGGTGCAGAAGCTCTTCAGTTTCATGTAGTCCCATATATTTATATTTTCTTCTAGTTGCTTTGTTAATGGTGTTTCACCTTTGAAGATGTCTTTAGCTCCAATGTCGTGGAGGGTTTTTCCTATATTTTCTTCAACGTACTTTATGGATTCAGGTCTGACATTGAGATCTTTAATCCATTTTGATCTGATTTTTGTGCAAGGTGTTAGACACAGGTCCAAATTCATTTTTTACATGTAGCTGTCCAGTTTTCCCAGCACCACTTGTTGAAGAGGCTTTCCTTTCCAGTTTGGACTCTTTTGCACCTTTATCAAAGATTAACTGATCATGTCTTTGAGGGTGGGTGTCAGGATACTCAACTCTATTCCATAGGTCCCACAGGTCTGTTTTTATTCCAGTACCACGCTGTTTTAATTACTGCTGCTTTGTGAGTACAGTTTGAGGTTGGGAAAGGTGATGCCCTCCCATCTTCTTCCCAAGGATTGCTTTAGCTATCCGTGGGGGCTTAGTATTCCATACGAATTTCAGGAGTGTTTAGTCAATTTCTTTAAAGAATGTCATGGGAATCCCTTATAGGAACCGCATTGAATCTGTACAAAGCTCTAGGGGGTATTACCATCTTGACAATGTTAATTCTCCCCCATCCATGGAGCAGGGAATGTGTTTCCATTTCCTCGTGTCCTCTTTTATTTCTTGAAGCAGTGTCTTGTAGTTCTCTTTGTATAGGTCCTTTACACACTTGGTTAAGCTGATTCCTAGGTATTTGATTTTCTGTGGCACAATTGTGAATGGAATCGATTTCTTAATATCCCTTTCTTCTCTTTCGTTATTTGTGTATAGGAAAGCCACCGACTTTTTGGTATTGATTTTGTACCCTGCCACTCTACTATACATATCTATTGTTTCTAAGAGTTTTTGGGTCAGAGAGTTTAGGGTTCTCTAAGTATAATATCATGTCATCTGCAAATAATGATAGCTTGATTTCTTCCTTGCCTATCTGGGTGCCCTTAATGTCCTTTTCTTCTCTGATTGCTATGGCGAGTACCCTCCAGTACTATATTGAATAAAAAGGTGAGAGAGAGGGCAACCTTGTCGTGTTCCTGATCTTAAGGGGAAGGCTTTCAATTTTCCCCATTGAGAATGATACTCGCTGTGGGCTTTTGGTAGATGGCTTTGACTATCTTGAGGAAGCTTCCTTCAATTCCCATTTTCTGGAGGGGTTTAATCATGAATGGGTGCTGGATCTTGTCAAATGCTTTTTCTGCATCTATCGATAGGACCATATGGTTTTTTATTTTTTCTTATTGATGTGATGTATTATGTTGATTGATTTGCGAATGTTGAACCATCCTTGCATTCCCGGGATGAATCCTACTTGGTCATGATGTATGATCTTTTTGATGAGCTAGCATTTTTTATATCCTGTAGCCCAGACCTGACCATTGGCCCAGAGAGGGTCTCAGTAAGACCAAAAACCCATCACTTAAATGCAAATTTCCAGGTATGCTTACCTGGCCCAACTTATTATACAAATGCTAATTTGCCAGAGCCAACTTTCTACCTTTAGGTGCCTGTAGAACAGGAGTATCCTTACCTGAGGTCAAATGAAACTCATGATTTAATTTATAGGGAATAGCATAAAATGCATAACAGAATATACTGCCCAGTTACTCTAGTTCTCAAAGATCCACTAGATATTTTTTACTACGGGATGGTTCTGGGTGCTCTGCCTTTTAGAATTACTGAGAGTTATGCACCTACAGGACTGCAACATAACATGCCTCTTTGATGCAGCAGAGTTACTTTATTTAAAGGAGAAACTCTTAGATCATTCTGGCAAAACTCTATGAGCAAGTATTTGCTCATAGAGAGTGTGGGAGTGTGAGGAGGGAATACTCTGACCATTAACTGGGAGAATCATAGTCAAAATACTCTGCCATTCAGAAGGGTCACAGATCCAACCCTGCGTTCCTAGACCTCAGTCTACCAAGTGATCCCCAAAGAGAGCCTCAGGCAACATGAAGGTGGCTGTTAACAAATGCTATGGCCATGGTTCCACCGAGGCCCACGGCTCATTAAGGCATGTCCTCCAGCAGGGATCTATGCAATTTTCCCATCAGATTTGCTGTGGTCACTCCCTAGGGTGGCAGTGCAGGAAAATTTGGAGGTGGTATGTGGCTGTGTATAGAGCTGGAAGGATTCGGTGGTTTGGCGCCTTGATGGGGTGTGGAGCTGGGCAGTACCTGACCCTTAGGCTTTGGTGTGGCTGAGGGTTGCTATACCTGCAGGCATTCTGAAGGTCCCAGAGTTTTCAGGCCTGGCGTCTCTACCAGGAATATTCCATTGGCATCATATTCCTCTCAAGGTAATTGTCCGTGTTTTCTTTTCCCTTGAGCTGACAGTTCAGGTTTATTCTCACAACAGTGTGTCATGCTACGTTTTTCATCTGGATGCTCCATTAATATTGAGCTCAGTAAAGAGCATTTCATCCCTATGTGTCACAAACCCAGGAAAATCATGGGGATTGATCTCCATGCTTTCTGCCCCTAGACTTCTAATGCAGGAGCTGGAGACAGTAGAAGGATTCGGCAGTAGGGCTGAATTGGGCCCAATCCCTGGCCCCATATTGTCCAGGATCCCTGAAAGAGGGATGCCTGAGCATAGAGCCAGGAATAAGTACTGAGCATAGTTGGATTTTTCACAAAAATAAAAATAAGTAAATAAATTGTGAAATCTCAGGTAATCCAGCAAGAGCAAGAACAAAACTGATTATTGTTGTCAGATGTCTTTAATGGACTCTCTAGCTAGGAGGAATTCCTGCTGCCCCCTACCCCATGAGAGTGTGCAGATGGAGAGAATACCCTTCAGAGAGGAGGCAAGAGGAGGCAGTCATATTATCACAGGCGCTGCTGGGAGCACTGGGGAACTTCTCTCTTCTCTGCCATTACCTGTCCCTTTACCACAGAGACGGACCGGATGAGGGCCATCGGCGTGATTCTCACGCACCTGACTGTCTCCAACTCTTTGCTCATGGTCTCACAAGAGTCCCTCAGATTATGGCAGATTTTGGACTAAAACACTTGCTCAGTGATTTAAATTGTGAGCCTTATATTGTATGTTCATAGAGTGGCCAGATGCATGTCCACTGGCACTACCTACCTGTTGAGTGTCTTCCAGGCCATTACAATCAGTCCCATGAACGCCTGCTGGAAGAATCCTGAAAGCCAAAGCTGAACAGTACATCACTGGCTGCATTTCCCTCTGCTGGATTCTTTATATAATTGTTAACCTATACTTCCCTATGCACCCACTGTATATATCTAGCAAATGGAGGCTGAGAGAACATCACGGGGAAAGAGACTGGGGATTCTGTCATGTGGCCTACATTGATGGTGTCAGTGGTCGAGTATATTCAGCGTTAATTGTATTCCCTGAGGTGATGTTTTCTGTGCTCACAGTCTGGGCCAGCAGCTCCATGATTTCCTTCCTGTACAGGCACAAGCAACGTGTCCAACACCTTCACAGGAAAAATGTTTCCTCCAGACCCTCGGCGGAGTCCAGAGCCACCCACAGAATCCTGGTCCTGGTGAGGCTCCTTCGTGTTTTCTACACATTCACCTCCCTCATTAATATGTATTTGGCTCTTCTAAATGAAGATAATGGATGGTTGCAGACTCTCGGAAGGATCGGTTCTCTGTGTTTTCCTTCTTTTAGTCCTTTTCTGGTGTTGAGGCGTGACTCCACTCTGTTTGGCCTATCCTGTAGCCTGCTACTGGTAGAAAACCCCATGATCATTCCCATATAGTTAAAACTTAAGTTTTGAAACAATATTCTGTAGTTTATTCAAGCATATTGCTCAAAAATATGAGACTCAAGAAAATTCACTTATCAATTAACTGTACCTAGTCACACTAAAGCAATGGAATTTTTATCTCTGTGTAAAGTGGGATCTTGGGGGAATCCTAGGGTACCACAAGGCAGCCTGGTGTCAAGACCTGCCCTCACCATGTCAGTCTCCTGATTGTCATGACCCCTGCCCTCACCATGTCAGTCACCTGGTGTCATGACCCCTGCCCTCACCATGTCAGTCACCTGGTGTCATGACCCTGCCCTCACCATGTCAGTCACCTGGTGTCATGACCCTTGCCCTCACCATGTCAGTCACCTGATGTCATGACCCCTGCCTCACCATGTCAGTCACCTGGTGTCATGACCCCTGCCCTCACCATGTCCAGTCACCTGGTGTCATGACCCTGCCCTCACCATGTCAGTCACCTGGTGTCATGACCCTTGCCCTCACCATGTCAGTCACCTGATGTCATGACCCCTGCCCTCCACCATGTCAGTCACTTGGTGTCATGACCCCTGCCCTCACCATGTCAGTCACCTGGTGTCTGTCATGACCCTGCCCTCACCATGTCCAGTCACCTGGTGTCATGACCCTTGCCCTCACCATGTCAGTCACCTGATGTCATGACCCCTGCCCTCACCATGTCCCAGTCACTTGGTGTCGCGGCCCCTGCCCTCACCATGTCAGTCACCTGGTGTCTGTCATGACCCCCCTCACCATGTCCAATCACCTGATGTCATGACGCCTGTCCTCACCATGTCAGTCACCTGGTGTCATGATACCTGTCCTCACCGTGTCAGTCATCTGCTCTAATTACACCTGCCCTCCTATGTCCAGTCAGCTTCATCAAATGTTGCTGTGGACAATAAAGTACTGGGGCCAGCTCCTTGTCCTGAACTGGTTTTGATGGCCCAGTGGTCCACGTGTATCTGGGCAGGGAGCAGTGAGCTCTGTGTGGGGGTCCATGGGTTGCTCTGGATACATGAGCATACTCATGTTTCTCAGACATTTATATCTCTAGAGAGAGAAACTAGTTCTATTAATATAAACTGTTTTCAGAGAGTCTATAAAAGGAAAGAGAGGCAGGAGAGAGTACAACTTGGGTGGCACTGCCTCCTTGAGTCCAAGCTGGGTTTGACACCAACTCCCTATGGGTCCCCAGACACGACAGGTTTGATCCCCTGTAAGCCCTGCTCTGTGAAACACTAAGTAAGTCTTGCCTCATCAAATACTGAATCATTTGCTGCTTTTTCTTAGTCCTCATAGTTTCTGAGACTGTGAGAACTAGGTTTCTGTTATTGATGTTGTCTAACTTAAGGAAGCTTGTTTTAGCCACAACTAAGTAATATAAAAGAATTCATGGTGCAGATTTCAAATTGCACTCTTTTAAAACAGTAACTCCCACTCATTAAATTCCACAAGAATTGTTTTCCTCATATATTTAACAATTGTCATTATTATGGTGTGTATAATATATCTGAATTATAACAAATTGCACCATATGAGTATACGTTGCACACACAAGTAACTGTTCATATACTGTTTGGGGTTCATATTTTCAGAGGCCAAGTAAATGTCATTTTTGAATAACATACAAGTCAAAAACAGCAAAGAATGTAGAAAATCGTTCACTTGGAAGTTGCCCTCATGGTACATCAGTGAATTAATAGTGGGGAGAAACCCTATCAATGTAGAGTTCCACAAGAAATTATCCCAAATAGTACATCAGTGAATCTCAGGGAGTCAAGCATTTCATCAGAGGAATTCACACAGGACTGAAACTCTCGAATGTCAGGAGCGGCGGAAAGCCTTCCATCAGACCTTCCATCAGAAATCACATCTCATCAGATCACGCGCACAAGAGAAACCTCATAAGGGAGAAAAAACATTTCTCATTTATCACAGAATGCACACAGGAAAGAAACCCTGTGTATATTGAGTTGCTATGAAAATTTAAGGAAAGCAGTCACGTCTTATAGTCCAGGATGCAAGAAACTACATAAATGTATATAGGACTTTTTTTAAGTATTTTTTATTATACCACTGTGATATAGACAATTACAAAGATGTTCATATTTGGGTTTTGGTCATACAATGTTCCAGCACCCATCCCTCCACCAGTGCCCATCTCCCACCACCAATGTCCCCGGTTCCCTCCCCACTCTCCCAGCCTGCCTCCATGGCAGGTTCTTATTTCTTTCCTTTCTATCTCTCTTTCTCTTTTCCTTCCCTTCCAGACTATGAATTACAGAACATACATTAAAGGGTTGTCATGTGTATCTTTTTTGCCTCTATTTAATGCTCAGTTCTAGGTTGGTATTAGTACTTTCGACAATTGTTAGCACACTGTTCCATTTTCTGTCTTACCTAGCCTCTGACTCCCACACGTTTGTGATAATTTCCACCTTTGACAAGACCTCCTGATATATGTTTCCACTTGGCCTTGGATATTTGTATCATAATATGTACATATATATTTATGTCATGCAAATAAATGCAGTCATTCTATATCTGTCTCTCTCTCCTTCTGGCTAATTTCACTCAACATGATCTTCTCCATGTCCATCCATTTATAGGCAAATTTCATAACTTCATTTTTCCTAGCTGCTGCATGGTATTCCATTGTGTAGATGTACCAAAGCTTCTTTATCCAGTCATCGATTCTCAGGCACTCTGGTTGTTTCCAGGTTCTGGCTGTTGTGAATAATGCTGCTGTATATGGGACGTTTTTTCAGGAGTTCACCCTCCCTTTTTCATCAGCGATTAGGATGATAAAACCTAGGATGTAAAATATATGGGGAGGTTTCTCTGAGACCCAGCCCCCACTTTATAAGGTGACTCACAAAGAACGTACAAATGAGAATATAAATGTGAAGTATAGGGAGCACAGAGCTTTTTAGTCACATCTGACTACACACCCCAAATTCACAAAGAAGAAAGATCTAAGAGTCGAGAATGAAGGAAACTAGTCCTGAGTAATTCTTATTCCAATGCAGAGAGACTGAATATGCTTAATTTTGGCATGGCTCTGAGCATTATTAGGTGACATACTGCAAATTCCTAATATTTATAATTTGGGGTAATCTCTGGCCTATAAGCATGAAGTTGATTTATTGTTGATTTGGCGAGCCTTCAGAAGTTTGCTGTTGACCCTTTTTTCCATTTGTAGTTTACATAATAAATTATTATGCTTTTATTTAAAAAGTCAAAAGCGTATCAGGAGGATTTTCAAAATACATGTGACAAAGTGGCATGAGCTCTTCTCCCTTTGCCTCTGTCTGATATTTTATGTGTAATGTCTCTGTCCGGGTTCTGATATATTAAAGATGTGGCTGATGCCTGTATTCTGGGTTTTGATGCACCATGACATGAGCGTGCTCCCCTGCATTGCTCAGAGACCCTGGAGAACCGGCAGCGTTTCTGGGCCAACAGGTTCAGTTGGTTCAATGCTGGGTCCCACTCACATGCTGCTTCTCAGGCCCAGTGGTGCAGTCATAGGGAGTTACAATGTGGTGCTCTGGGCCACGAGGGGCTGCACCCCACGTTGCCTTGAGGTCATGAGGTGCCAATGACCACACTCAGGCCTTCGTGCAGCTAATTGAGCCCTGAGCCACTACAGGAGAATATGGAGAACGTGGGCTGGTCCCAGCTGCGTCTAAATTCAGGGGGTGGAAGCTTCAGGGTGGGTGGAGGGGTGGAGTGGGGCACGCGGCCACAGTGGGGAGCTCTTCCCACCAGGTGGGGGGGCTCTCATCAGCGCTGTGAACCACAATGGCAGAGTCTCTCCTGGCAGATTGGCCGTCAGCAATGCAACAAAGTTGAGAACAAGGCACAAGTGTGTGAAGAATGTGGGGACAGGGGCCCTGATCCGCTGCAGGTGTGATGGGGGGTGGCTCTCATTTTGACAGCGAGTCGGGACTGGAAGGGAAATGCCCTCGGACACTCTCTCCTCGGTGCTCTCTGCACACCTCCATGCCCCTTCCAGTGACCTTGATTCTCCTCCCCCACACATGCCCAACTTCCTCCTTCCTGCCCTGCCCACTCAGGAGTCAAACTCAGAGCTATCTGGCCTCTTCATGTTCTCAGGTGGTAAAACCGACCTATGTCCAGTGCCAGTGTGGCCAGCTTCACTAAGCTGCTCATGGCTCACGTAAGTCTACGAGGACCAACGAATAGAACCGGTGGCATCTTTCTTCCTCTGGGACTGGATTGTTCTCTCAGGAAAAGCTCTCTATACTCATGCCTGCAGCACCCTCCAGTGTCTCCTTGTTTTCTTTCTTTGTCTATATGGGCACAACAGGTGATACTCAAAATTCACTAGTGACATTGGCACTCAGGAATCACACAGGATGACAGGGATCACACCTGAATTTGCCACATACAAGACAACCACCTTACCTACCCACCATAGTATCACTCTGGCTCCTGCTTCCTTTTGGTTTTGGGTTGGGCGAGGGGTGTAACCTACTGGTGCTCAAAGGCTCCTCCTATCTCTATACTCAGGGAATCACTCCTAGAGTGCTCAGAGGGACCATATTTACATTGTTTGCTTCAAGCACATTTTGCTTATCCATCTGCCATGCAGACATTGTCCATTCCATATCTTAACAACTGTGAAAACATTGCTTTGAATGTGGGTGTACAAACACCCCTTTGCTGTACTTGAAACCCTTTTCAGAATAAACCTAAATGAAGAATTGCATTTGTTGATGATGCCCAAACAGAGTAAAGCTAGTCTCAAGAATGGGTTTTGCTGTGAACCTGAGAGATGATATTTGCAAGTGAAGGTCTGTATGTAACTAGGATGTATGTAGGAAGGGTGGTGCACAATATCTAATGGTGCTATTCAGTGTCAGCAAACCTTCTGTGCTTCTATTTACAAGAGCCAGAATCTGGAAACAACCAGAGTGCCCAAGTACAGATGACTGGATAAAGAAACTGTGGTACATCTACACAGTGGAATACTACGCAACTGTCAGGAAAAACTAAGTCATGAAATTTGCCTATAAATGGATAGAGATGGAGAGGATCATGCTGAGTAAAATTAGCCAGAGGAAAAGGACAGTTATAGAATAACTGCTTTTATTTGCAGGATATAAAAAATAGTATAATGCCAATATCTAAGGCCAGGCAAATCATAGATCAGGAGTCTTGTCAGTGGGTGGAATCTATTGCAAGTGTGTGGGGAGCAGGTTAGGAAGAGACAGAGAGGGAACAATGTGCTAACAAGTGTTGGAAATGATAAAACCAGCCTAGAACTGAGCATTAAAAGTAGGCAAAGGGATATACATGTTAAACTCCAAAAGTATGTATTGCAAGCCACAATGTGTAAGAGGAGGATAAAGAGAGAAGAGAGATATAGAGAGAGAGGGAGGGAGGGAGGGAGAGAGGGAGAGAAGAGGCAAAATGCCTGCCATAGAGGCAGGCTGGGGGGGGGAGGAGGGAATCAGGGGACACTCATGACGGAAAATGGGCACTAGTGGAGGGATGGGTGCTGGAACACTGAATGACTGAAACCCAAACAAGAACATCTTTGTAATTATATATCTCATGGTAGTATAATAAAAAAT
Source organism: Cryptotis parvus (assembly GCA_021461705.1). NCBI lineage: Eukaryota > Metazoa > Chordata > Mammalia > Eulipotyphla > Soricidae > Cryptotis > Cryptotis parvus. The sequence goes on from JAJIBD010029058.1 coordinate 10,590, forward strand.
TTAAAATAAAAAATAAAGTTCATCATAATACAAAAAGCACCTGCTGTGCTTTATGACATAATAGAAATGCGGACATGCTAAGTGATTACATCTGTAAAGAGTAAGTAATGTGTGCCAAATAACCTGTCTGTAAAGTGTATTTGATATATATGCTACAGTGCATAGGGGCCTTCAGAGTCTCTTTGGCTCAAGAGTCCTTAGCTAAGCTCATTAAACTTTCTATCCATTCTATTCTTTAACTCCAAGCTTGTGTTGAGCAGCAGCTTAACATTATTGTTTATAGAAGCTGTTGGTTCCTTTCCTCTCTAACTGCATCACCTTATCATACCTAGTCATAGCACAGCTGCCGATTTCCCACATCCTTTGGGTTAATGTTTGCACAAACACTTCTTTGCTGTGCCCAACTGCTACCTCTTCTGTTATTAGGGCTGGGGGAGGGGAAGCAGTGAAGGAGACTTTCTCCCAACACCTCAAAGGCTCCTGCAGAATCTCACCAGCAACTGTCACTACTTCAGCAATTAACAGCTTCCAAAAAGTTTTCCAGAAGTGTCTCAGCTCCCCAAGCCACCCCTGTCACTGCCCCTGCAGGAGTGATAATTGCAGCTCTGCAGGGAGATGAGGTCACTGCCCCACAAATCTTTATCAGGTCCGGCTGCCTCCCTCCACATGGCCTGGGCACAGTGATGTTCACAAGCTACTGAGCCGCTCTCCTGGCAGCAAGAAGCCCCACAGACTGCTGTGAAGTCAGGGTGAGAGGCAGAAGCCACCCAGGTAAGCTGAGTAAGTGCTCGACTGGGGAGTCTGATCTCCAGGGCAGAGCTGCAGAGCAGAGACCATGATCCCTCCTCTGGAGGGGGGCTGGGCTGGGGAAGGACTGTGGGGCCGAGACCCGCCACCATCCCGTGTTTAACTGTGATTCTCTGAGGAAACTTATGGGAGACAAGGACAGTTCAGTAACAATGAAGCAGTTGGTTAAGGGTCAGGCTTTGTGGTTCCCAAATCCATCACTCAGTCTAGTCCAGAGTCAGGGATGAAATGTTCAGAGTGTTTAAGGATGCTCAGAACAGGAGTAGATAGAGCCTAGGGCAAGGGCATCCTCTGCAGAAACCATGTAAGATCTGGATTTTCTTTTTCTGAATAAAAAGTGTTTTATCTCCCTCTGGACACACCGTGCACTAATGGGCCCAGTACTGTGTCCTGTGAAATATGTGGCCTGAGGCTCATGGCGAGTGACTGCTCTCTGCAGTGACAGGAGGAACTGCAGGGTGTGACCTAGAGAGTCTGGGGGGGCAGAGAGGGGTTTTGCGGGTCAGTGGCTCACTTGCTGTGATGTTACTTCCTGGGGGAGCGGTCAGGGCACACAGGTCCAACTTCATACACTGTTGGATCGCCGAGACATCTTTTAGGAGGCGGTAGAGCCTTAGTGATACTGAGTTCTATCTGCTTCTGTCCACACAGGAGGGTGGGTGCGTCCACGGGAGACCTCGTCCTGGGGAGCTCCGTGTGGGCACCACAGAAACAGCAGCTCCCAGTCCACTGGGCTTTCTGCTCCCCTACGGCTGTATCTGTCCCTGTGAATATAAATGCTGTTTTCCTGTGATAAATATTCTTGCAAAGGCAGCAGCAATATTACAAGAACAGTAAGTTTTTCGATTGCTTTTGTTGTTGTTTGGGGAGGGCATACCAGGCAAGCCCAGGGTCACTCCTGGCTCTGCCCTCAGGAATTACTCCCGCGATGCTCAGGGACATAGGGGAGGCCCAAGATAGACTGGGTCAGCAAGAGAGCGCCCTTGCCCCATCCCGTGCTCTCGCCCCTTTGGGGTCATTTTCTGCTGAATTCAGGACAGCACCACAGAGTCCTCCTTTACAGCCTGTGTCTGAGCACAGGGTCTGACCCTGAGCACCAAGTTCCCTCAGCTGTAGACACAGCAGGTGAGGGTGCTCACCACAACCACCGTGGGCCCCTGACCTCCTAACTCCTCCTGCTAAGGAAGTTTTGATGTTTGTGGGCCACACCTGGTGGTGTCAGGGCTGTCGCCTAACTTTGCATCAAGGGATTACTCCTGGAGGGTCTGGGGGACCTTACGAGGTAGTGAGGATCTAACCACCTTTGGGCGTGTATGCAAGACTGACCCGCTCCCTATCCTGCCAGCCCCCGTTTTTGCTGAATTTTTTCACTTAAAAATCAAACACATTGGGGCTGGAGTGATAGCCCAGTGGGTAGGGCGTTTGCCTTGCAGCAGGCCCATGCCGGCCCAGGTTCCATCCCGGCATCCCATATGGTCCCCGAGCACCGCCAGGAGTGATTCCTGAGTGCAGAGCCAGGAGAAACCCCTGAGCATTGCCGGGTGTGACCCAAAAAGCAAAGTAATAATAATAATAATAATAATAATAATAATAATAAATCATACACATTGGACCAGAGAGATGCACAGAAAGTGAGGCAGTTGTCCTGCACACACAGCCAACGCCACACGTTCCCTGCTCTGCTCCAAGAGTGATCCCTGAGAGCAAACCAGGAGAAAGCTCTGAGCACTGCTGGGTTGGCCCTACCCCCAGAATATAAAACCTAAATCATAAATTCAGTAAAATACTGAATCATTCTTGTGTGCTCTCTGGCTCACTGACCATCTCCTGGTCTCTCTCCTGCCGCTTCTCTTCTCTCACCCTCTGTGTCTAGGTGTCTGGTTTTATGAGAACCATTAAGAAAAAAGTGTGCCACACCCAGCTGTGCACAAGGCTTACTCTTGGCGCTGTGCTCAGGAATCACTCCAGAGTGTGCTATATAGGTGCTGGGGAGCACACTCTCTGAGTGTGCCATATAGGTGCTGGGGAGCCAACGTGGGTCAGCTGTGCCCAGGCAAACACCTACCCATCATATACTTCCAGGCACACCAGTTCTTCTTCTTAACTATTTGTCATTTGCAAATCCGTGATATGGTCTCTGCTAATTAAGAGAAATGCTCTGATTAAAGGATCAGGAAGTCTTTTTTCCCAGAAGCCAACTTCATGATTCCTGTGTAAATGTGGTTCAGTAATGCATTGCGGATCGGTCTCGAGGACCTGTCTGACTAGTCCCTGTCTGATGCTAAGTGTGTTTATTCCCACAACAGTGGACAATGCCTTGTGTCTCCTGTCCTCTTCCTGCCACGTTCATACTTAACCCTGTCTGTCAAGTGCATGAGATGCAGTTTCATGCCTAGGTCTCCAATAAAAAAAAAATCACGGAATATTTTCCAGCTCAATCTGCTTCTTGAAGTCTTTCGAAACTACACAAGAACACAGAGCCCAACTGATTCTAGTGTCAGATGTCTTTGAGGAGCCTTCGAGGCAGGGGAGGAACGCGAGCTGCCCTCAGCTGGGTGACAGTGTGTGGATAGAGAGAATTCCCCTCAGGGACGCTGTGGTAGGAGCCATCATCTTATCACAGACGCTCCTGGGAGCACTGGGGAACTTCTCTCTTCTCTGCCGCTACCTGTCGCTTTACCACACAAAAGGCAGAGTGAGGGCCACAGATTTCATTCACACGCACCTCACTGTCTCCAACTCCTTGGTCATTGTGTCAAAAGGAGCCCCCAGACAATGGCAGCTTTGGGGCTGAAAGCGCTTCTCCGATGATTTAGGCTGCAGCCTTCTCTTATATGTTCAGAGAGTGGGCAAGGGCACATCCATTGGCACCACCTGCCTGCTGAGTGTCTTCCAGGCCATTATGATCAGCCCTGTGGACGCCTGCTGGAGGGATCTGAAAACCAAAGCTCCTCAGTACGTCACCGGCTGCATTTCTCTCTGCTGGATCCTCTCCGTGTGTGTGAATCTCATTTTTCCTATGTACAATTCCTATGCATCTAACAGATGGAACATAAGAAACACCACAAACAAACGAGATTTGGGGTACTGTTATAACACCGAGAATGAGAAAGTCTCTGGCCTCATATATTCAACGTTAATTGTATTCCCTGAGGTGATGTTTTCTGTGCTCATAGTCTGGGCCAGCGGCTCCATGATTTCCCTTCCTGTACAGGCACAAGCAACGCGTCCAACACCTTCACAGGAATAATGTTTCCTCCAGACCCTCGGCGGAGTCCAGAGCCACCCACAGAATCCTGATCCTGGTGAGCTCCTTCGTGTGTTTCCACACACTCTCCTCCCTCTTTAACATGTGTGTGGCTTTATTTAGTGTTGAAAATGGATGGTTCTTGAATACCACAAGCATCATTACTCTGTGCTTTCCTGCTGTGAGCCCCTTTCTGGTCATAAGATGTGGCTCCACCTCCAACCCCTTACTCACCCATAACTTCTGTTAATTGAAGTTTTGTTGTTTATGAACCACACCTAGTGGTGCTCAAGTTTACTCTGAGCTTTGCGCTCAGGGATCCTGGAGGGGCTGTGGTATCTTATGAGTTGCTGGGAGTCAATTCCAGGTGAATGTGAGCAAGGCAAGTGCCTTACCTGCTCTACTGTCCCTCCAAGTACATGTTTTGGCTAAGTGAATGTTTTACTTTAAAAAAAGAAAAACCTTAAAAATCACCTAAAATATGCTGGATAGATGCAGTGCGTAAGGCAGCTGTCCTGCATTCACAGCCAGCCTGTGGTTGAACACTGGCATCCCATAGCATCCCGCATTACCCTGCAAGAGTGATTCCTGAGACCAGAGCTTGGTGGAAGAGGTGAGCACAGTAGGTTGGCTCAAAAATTAAAAACAAAATTATCCACTGTATCACTTGTCTTCCCGTTGTTCATCAGTTTGCTTGAGTGGGCACCAGTAACATCTCCATACATCCTCTCACATGCTAGTGTAGCCCAAGGGCATCTGCTCGCTCCAGGAACATAAAGAGCCTCAAACCATTCCATCAGATCATGGGAATGAGGTCTATAATTGCTACTGGTATTTGGCATATCAAATACGACACGGTAACTTTCCAGGCTCTGACGTGCAGGTGGGATACTCTTGTAGTAGCCTCACATCTTGTGCATTTATTGGTGAACCACAATGGGGAGAGATCGACTCTCCCCACTATAAATACATAGTGTTCTATTAATTGTGGGAAATAGTAGTACCAGAATAGAACTGAGCATTGGATGTAGGCAAAGGGATTTGCATGATAATCCCTAAGTGTATGTAGGGCAATCCACAATGTGTAAGAGAAGGGAGAGAGAGACAGACAGACAGAGACAGAGACAGAGAGACAGAGACAGAGAGATAGAGAGACAGAGAGACAGAGAGAGAGAGAGAGGAAGGAAGGAAGGAAGGAAGGAAGGAAGGAAGGAAGGAAGGAAGGAAGGAAGGAAGGAAGGAAGGAAGGAAGGAAGGAAGGAAGGAAGGAAGGAAGGAAGAAGGAAAGAAAGAAGGAAAGAAGAAGGAAGAAAGGAAAGAAGGAAGGAAGGAAAGAAGAAGGAAAGAAGGAAGGAAGGAAACAAAATTATTAGTTCATCAAAATACTGAATCACTTCCTGTGCTCTCTCTCACTCTCTCTCTCCTCACTCTATCTCACACCTCTCTCCCCCTTTCCTTCTCTTCCTGACTTCCTCTCACCCTCTTGTCTTTTTTCCCTCTCACCTGATTCTATCATTTTTATTGAATCACTGTGAGATACAAAGTTATAAAGTTGTTCATGATTTCCGGTTGTAATGTTCCAACACCCGTACCTCACCAGTGCACATTTCCCACCACCACTGTGCTCAGTTTTCCTCTTCCTTCCCTTGCATCTATGGAAGACACTTTTCTTCTCTCTCTGTCTCTTTCACTGTCTCTCTGTCTCTCTTTCTCTCGCTCTCATTTTCCCTTTAGGCACTATGAGTGCAATACTTTACGTAAAGGATATCATGCATTTCACTCTACCTCCCCTCAGCACTAGCTGTCCATAATGATCATTCCCGACTATCACTGTCATGGTGCCCCTCCCCTGTCCTCACTGTACTCCCCCCCCTATTTGTGTCAGACTTTCTACCATAGAGCAGTCCTCCTGACCCTTGTTTCTACTGTCTTTGAGGTCTGCTCACATGCAATTATTTTTATATTCCTCAAATGAGTGCAACCATTCTATACCTGTCCCTCTCCCTGTCCTTCTGACTCCTTTCACCAGCATGATAACCTCATGTCCATCCATGCTTAACCAAACTTCATGACTTCATTTTTACTAACAGCTGCATAGTATTCCATTGTGTAGGTGTACCATAATTTCTATATCCAGTCATCTGTCCTCGGGCACTAAAGTTGTTTTCAGATTCTGTCTATTGTGAATAGTGCTGCAATAAACATAGAAGAGCAGATGACTTCAGCATTGTGTCACTAGTCACCCTCTATGTCTTTGTGTCTGGTTTGATTAGAACCAGATCAGTTCATTATTTTTTTTGTCATTCTTAATTTTGGGCCACACACAGCTGTGTTCAGGGCTTATTCTTGGCTTTATGATTACTCTGGGCTAACTCAAAGAGCATTTGGGATGCTGGGGCTTGAACCTGGGTCTGCTGTACCCCAGACAAATACCCAACCCATTATACTATCTCTCTGGCATCCCTGTTCTTCATTTAAAAATTATTATCATTTCTATATCCTTAATACATTCTCTACCAATTAAGAGAAATGTTCTAATTAAAAAGTTCAGGAAAAGTTTTTTTCTTAGAAACGAACATCATGACTCCTGTGTAACTTTGGGTTAACCATCCATTCTGATTGGTCTCAGTGAGGATACAGTGTGGACTCATTCTGTCGACACCACAGTTTCGGGCCTCCTGTACCTCCTGCTCCTACACTGATACTTAACCCAGCCAAGAGCATTTCCACTCACGTGCGACCCTCCCATAAGAATCACTGGACTTTCCATCTCTTGTTTCCTCTTGACATCTTTGGAAACTGCACAAGAGCACAGAACCCAACTGATTCTCAGTGTCAGATGTCTTTAATGAGCCTTCAAGCTAGGAGGAATTCGAGCTGGCCTCTGCCCGGATACAGTGTGTGGACACAGATACGCAATGTAGAAACTTCATGATACCACAGACGCTCCTGGGAGCACTGGGGAGTTTCTCTCTTCTCTGCCACTGCCTGTTCCTTTCCGGTGCTGGGGGTCAGGTGAGGGCCATCAATCTGATTCTCAGGCAGTATATTTGACTCTATCCAACTCTGGCCATTCTCTCAAAAGGAGCCCCTGAGACAACTGTGACTTTTGATTGAAACAGCCCCTCATTGATTCAGGAAGTGACCTTGTATATGTTGAGAGTGAAAAGGTGCCACCTGCCCTTGAGTGCCTTCCAGGCCATTACAATCAGTCCACGGGGACTCCTGCTGGAAGAATCTGAAAGTCAAAGTTCCACAGCACGTCTTCAGCTCTGTTTTCCTCTGCTGAATTCTCCACATGTTTGCAAATTAAATCCTTTGTGGGTGTTGTATGTTTCTAGCAAATGCGGCATGAAAAGCTTCACACAGAAACATGATTAGGGCCACTGTGGTGCCTGTATTGAGAATGCAAATGGCCCCATATATTCAGGATTAATCACACTCTCTGAAGTTTCATTTTTTGGCAGGCCAGGAGCTCCATGATTTTCTTTCATAATAGTAACATACAATAAGTCCAACACCTTCACAGGAATAATGGTTCCTCCAGACCCTCGGCGGAGTCCAGAGCCACCCACAGAATCCTGGTCCTGGGGAGCACCTTCGTGTGTTTCCACACACTCTCCCCCCTCTTTAACATGTGTGTATCTCCTCTTAATCATTCAGTGGAGACTGGATGAGTCTCTCATACCATAAGCATCGTTACTCTGTGCTTTCCTGCTGTGAGCCCCTTTCTGTCATGAGATGGGACCCCACTGCATCCAGATGGTCCTTTGTCATAATGGGGACTAGGAAATCACATGGCCATACCCCAAATACTTGAAGCATATGTTTTGCGACTTGTTTACTAAAGCATATTGCTCAAAAGAAAAACAAAACCTAGAATCTGAGCAACAAGTCACATTTCAGCGAGGTACACCTAGTGACACTAACTGCTGTTCAATTTTGTGCCTGTGGGATCTCAGGAGGTCTCTGAGGGTCCCTGAGACAGCCTAATCTCATGACACCTGCCCTCGCCATGTCAGGCACTTCAGGAAATGCTGCTGCAGAGAATGGAAGAGCTGGGTTCCAGCTCCTTGTCATGAATCAGAGTTGATGACCAGTGGTCTTAGTATCTCTGGCAGTGAGAAGTGAGTTCTGAGTGTGGGGTCCATGTTTCTCCTAAATGTGCACATTCCTAGACAGAGAGAGGAACAAGTTTTGTTCTCACATGTTGCAGTACACTGTTGCCCAGGGCCTCTGCATCTTGTCTATAGTTGCCTCCTGCAGGCCACTTTGTAGATAGAAGGACAGTTTGAATGTGGCAGTATATCTCACCATGTATTCTATGTTGGCTGATATAAATATTTTTTACCATGCTACCACAATCATTGTGGAAAAAGCTAGATCTTACCAGTATATTTACCTGGCAATGTTGGACCTCTAGTAATTAGACCAGAGAGAAATGTTGTTTGCCTCCATGCAGGCATGTGTGGCTCTCTAATAAGCCTAAAGGCTAATATACAAAACAACTATGAAGTGAAGATAAGAAACTTGTGAAGGCTTGGAGAAATAAATGCCTGGCTCTAGAATGTCCATTGGTAAAAAAAAAATAGATGCCCCTCCCCACCCCTACCCTGCAGGGCACTTCTGCAGGGCAGATCTTGACTGGGCAGCATTAACATTTCAATGGACCTAGGTGAGGTCCTGGGAGAAGATACTGAGGGAATTGACCCCATCTGCTTCCTGTTGGTGTTGGCTGTCTGTGTTAAAGGGATATAAAACTATAGCCTGCTTTCTTCCGTCTTCTTTCCCTTTTGGTCTTTTGCCTTTTCGCCTTCCTCTCTGTTCTCCTCCCTGTTGGGTCTTAACACGGTGGCGACCATCTTGGCCTAGGGTTCTAAACCTACACCTGGCCAGGCCCAGTCAGGAACCCAAAGTCGGAGTTTTCCTATTGATGGATTGTATACCAGAACCTGTGAGAGTAAAGCCTTTTCAAACTTTGCTGAATTCTTAAGTCTTTTCCGTCCACAGCCATGGATCCCCTGGGGCAGAAGGGGATCCCCTGACCCTGCTCCCGGATTTTGTCGGAGCACCCAGTGTTCCCCAACACTCACACACTGTTATTCAGAGTCTAATGAGAAAAGAGAGTGGAGAGAAAGGACAGCTGGGAAGGCACAGCCTTACATGAGGCCAACCTGGGCTTGACCCCAGCACATGTGGTCCCTGCAGCTGGGTCAGGAGAAGACTCTGAGCATGATGGTGTGTGGCCCATAAACAATCCAATGCAGAAACAAAATAATGAAGGGAAAGAACCTTGGCAGATAGAGTCCTTGATGGGAAGAAGCTCATAGTTTTTAGCTGTGCAGAACATAAGGCACAAAGCACCAAAGCCAAATTTGACATGCATGTTTTTGAGGTGGGCAGTAATCAATGTGTATCAAGTCCTGAAACCCACTGATATGGACAAACGTCAGGAGTCTGGGTCGTCTCACCTCAGGTCTTCACTGTCCATTGCACTTCAGCCTACCTGGATGCCGGCTGTCAGCACAGTCGGGAACTCAGCCCTCAGAGCTTCAGAGTGGAGGTTGAAACTGAAGTTGCATATTGACATACAGACAGAGTTTGTGCGACTTCAAACTTGTCCAGGACAATGCACTTATTTCACTCTTTCTCAGACTGTGCTACGTGGCAATGTGGCAGGTTGCCAAGGGATGAGTGGTCTACTATCATGTCTCTAATGGACGCTAGACCTGGACAGCACATGCGACCAGACGAGGCAGTGACTACATGTCCAGCATTCAGAAACTTTACTTTATCAGGGTCTTATATATGATATTAGACAGAGAAGCACATGAAACCCACTTTGTCACAGTCAATTACATGACAGTTATTCTTCTCATGCCCTGACCACAAAGACATCCAGACTTAACTCCTCATGCACATTTAGCCTTGGGTTTTAGCAGAGCACCGTGGTGTACTAGACACAGGTGTCTAGATAAGGAGGCGCCAGGCCCAAGTGGGGCTCATGGTATTCCTCAGACGTGTGGCTGCACTTTCCCAGGCCTTAGCTCATAGCCTGCAGCTCCGCAGGAGATGACTGTCTTCCAACAGTCTACCTGGCAGAGAGGCTGTAGTTGCCTGTGTTTGGAATCTGTGGCCCAAAGCATGTGTCAATAGAGATAGTTTGATGTTAGGTGGCAGGCTTAGCTAGTTTGGGAGCTTTGCTGTTTTTCCCACTATCACTATCACTATCCTCCCGTTGATCATCTATTTGCTAGAGTGGGCACCAGTAACATCTCCATATGTCCTGTTTCATGCTAGTAGAGCCCAAGGGCATCTATCGCTCCAGGAACATAAAGAGCCTCAAACCATTATATTAGGTCATAGGAATGAACTAATATAATTGTTACTGGTATTTGGCATATCAAATAAAACAGGGCAGCTTGCCAGGCTTGCCATGCAGGTGGCATACCCTTGTAGTCACCTCTAAATATAGCATTTATAGATGAATCGCAAGCAGCTGCGCAAGACGGGCTGTAATACGCTCCCGCTCCCGCTGGGTGGAGTTCTGACGAGAGGGAAGTTCGGGTGGGGAAAATGGCTGTAGGGGGCGTCATCTGGCTTTTTTCCCCCACTCACAGCTTAATCTACTTACATGTTCTTAAACCAAGATTCATTCTAATGAGATCTCTCTTCTATGTAAACACTGATGGAGGGTGTGGCAGTTACAGAAGTCACCTTGACTCTGAATAACTTCTGACTTATTATATATCTACTAAGACTTCTGTTTTCTAGATTGGGCACAGCTCCTCTTTATACCCACTGCACCCAGCATGGGACAGTTAGAATTTACCAGGAGATTACCACCCTGGCTACGTTGAGACTATCTTTAAGATTATAGGAAGGATCATACTAGTTTGCCCTCATGCAAGCGAGTGTGACCCTTTCAGTATACGGAGAACAAGATACTCAGAATCACCCCTGTTGCAGATAATAAAGAAGGACCTTGTGGGTACCATCTAGATTACATGAAGCCCATGAAATTAAGATGTATTACTTTATCCATCTTAATTATTTTACAGAGAAACCTGATCTTTCCCCTTTAAATTTTATCTGTAAATGCTCGAGATGAGAGCCTTCTACTTAGAGTATACCACCTACAAGGCAGAGCCTGGCAAGCTACCCCTGTTTTATTTGTTATGCCAAAAGCTAGTAACAATTATGGCCCTCAATTCCATGACCTGAAGAATGGTTTGAGGCTCTTCCTGTGCCTGGAGCAATAGATGCCCTTGGGCTACACTTGCTTCTGACAAGCCATATGGAGATGTTACTGGTGCCACTCAAGCAAATCAACAAACAACAGGAAGACAGTGATCCAGTGATACAGTGATACTTTACACCAGCCCCCTCCAGTGTTTTACATAAGAATAATCTCAAAAGAAGGGATTAGGGGGCCAAGTGATAGCACAGCTGGTAGGGCTTTGCCTTGCATGCGGCCAACCCGGGTTCAATCCCCAGCATCCCATATGGTCCCTAAGCACTGCCAGGGGTAATTCCTGAGCGAAGAGCCAGGAGTAACCCCTGAGCGTCGCCAGGTGTGACCCAAAAAGCAAAAAAAAAAAGGATTAATCCTTGGCATACTTCTTTGTTTATACCTGTAATAGGTGTGGCACCACCCTTCTACAAGCTGTTTAGGGTTCTCTGTTGACAGGACACTCCCTTGTCACAAATAGGATTACTCTGGTGTATATAAAGGGAACTGACTTGAGGCACTCGCCCCTTCTATTGGGTAGGACTCCTCTCAGGTGAGATCCTCTCTCTCTTTGGTGGGAGACTTGGGCTCTCTTGTATGGTCTAAGTTCTGACCAGAGTTAGATTCTTTCATTAGACTGGATTGTAGTGGTAGAGCTTTTGTACTATTAAAAGTCTTTTTTGGAACTGCGCCAGACTAGTGAGTTTTCACTCACTCCCCAGCAGCCTCAGAGGTAGAAGAGAACTTCTGTCCTGACACTGTCAGGGACCCCAGTGGCATCCCCGACAGTTTGAGGGTTTTAGAAGAAACATTTTGCCCTGCTCAAAGGAGAAATGTTGGTAGGCAGGAAAATCAGGAAATACAGACTTTCTGGGGACTGTACATCGCATCCCCGAGAGCGTCCCCAGACTGTTGCAGGACTCCTAAGGGCCGCTGCATCTGCTCTGGATTGCCTCCCGCAAATCACTCCGTAGATAAGGGGGTAGTCTAAATGTGGCAGTTTATCCGACCATGTATGCTGTACTAGCTGGTATAAATATTCTCCCATGCTATCACAATCATCGTGGGACTAGCTAGATCTTACCAGCATATTAGCCTGGCCACGTAGGACACCTAAGTAATTAGACCAGAGAGAAATGCTGTTTGCTTCCAAGCAAACAAGCATGGCTCCCTGATATACTCAAAGGCAACTAAAATATAAAACTACAATGAAGTAGAGGAGACTTGTGAAGGCTTGGAGAAATATTTAACTGGCATTGGTGTTGGTCTTTGGTACAGTGACATGCCATCTCAGAAACCCCCTTCTCTACATAACAAAGGCATTCCTGGCTCAAAACATTAGCACAGTAAAGGCCCTAGGTGAGATGCAGGGAGGGATTACCTAAGGGCATTGGACCCTCCCTGCTTCCCATAACAGTGGGAAGAAGGTCTGAGTGAGAGGGATATAAACTAGCCGGTTCCCGCTCTTCTTTCTTTCTTCCTTGTGGGATCTCTCTCCTTGTGAGCGTTTCTTCCCCTTGGAAGCTTTTACACGTGGTGGTTGCCATCTTGGCCTACACGTGGCTGGGGTTCTAGCCTGGAATCCTAAGCATCGGGTTTTTCCTTTTGCTGATTTGTATGCCTGAACCTGTGATAAGTAAAGCCTTTTAAAACTGCATCGGATTCCTGAGTTTTCATCCGTTCCTCACCGGCCGGAGGTAGAAGGGAACTCGCTTCCCGGCACCGTCGGGGACCCGGCGGAGCGCCCCGACACCAGACTGCAGAGAAAAATCAAGGAAACTCCACGCTGACTCCACCTCTTTACCTTGCCCCAATCACAGCACAGCCTCCGACTTCCCCCACATCCTTTGGTTAATCTTTGCACAGACCCCTCTTTGTAAACTCAGCCTATCTACAGCCTTGACTGCTGTTAGGGATCCTGAAAAAATAAAAAACACAAGAGTCTTTTCCCAAACACCTCAAAGGGCACCCTGAAGAATCTCACCAGCAACTAGTCACTGCTTTAGCAATTAACAACTTCCAAAAAGTTTTCCAGAAATGTCTGAGCTCCCTAAGCCACCCCTGTCACTGCCCCTGCAGGGGAAGTGATAATTGCAGCTCTGCAGGGAGGTGAGGTCATTGCCCTCAAAACTATATCAGTTCCTCTGGCAGCCTCCCTCCCACATGGCCTGGGCACAGCGATGTTCACAGCAGCTACTGAGCCGCTCTCCTGGCAGCAAGAAGCTCCACAGCCTGCTGTGATGTCAGGGTGAGAGGCAGAAGCCACCCAGGTAAGCTGAGTAAGTGCTCGACTGGGGGAGTCTGATCTCAGGGGCAGAGCCGCAGAGCAGAGACCATGATCCCTTCTCTGGAGGAGGAGCTGGGCTGGGGGAAGGGCTGCGGGGCTGAGACCCCCACCAGTCCCTGATACTCTCTGTAGGTCCTCACTGTCGTCCTCACAGGAAGATGATGGACAGCCCCAGTAATGATGAAGCCGGCAGTTCAGGTGCCAGCCTTCGTGTGATCAAACCCATCTGCTCTCTCCCAGTTCAGGATCAGAGTGTGAGGTCCAGGGGAGAGGCAGGGCCAGGAGAAGAGATGAACAGAGTTCAGCAAAGAAGATTATTAAGAGCTCCTGGCCTGGGATGCGAGTCTCTGCAGGAGCCAGTAAAGTTGCAACGTGGCAAGATTCATGTAAGATTTATAGGGTTGAAACAGAAGCAGGGGTGGAGAGCTGAGGAGTGGATGCCGTTTCTGTTGGTTTTCTTGGGCCACTGGCATCAGACCCTTTTGAGCAGGGACGGTGTACCCTTTGGGACAGTTCTAGAAACCCAGCCCCCGGTGTTGCTATGTGTCGCCAACACACATGAGGTGTGAATGGGGCTGTCATTGTGCCACCACACTGCCTCAGCCTCCGGCCCAACATTACACACAGGTAAAACATTTGCTGTATTTAGAGGGTGCACCCGACACCCCGGCTCTCATTAGCACAGGATTTCAAAAGCTTGTCCAGGAGCTGCCCTGGGGCAACCAGTTTCACACACCAGCCATTGGGTGAGAGACTTTAATCCGTACCCTGGGCAAAGTGGTGTTTGCAGCTGCGTTGTGTGTTTTAGCTTTGTGGGATAGTCCCAGGACTTACAGGTATAGTACGATTTCTTTCCTGTTTCTGGCATTTTCTTTCCTGTTTCTGGCATTATCAACTTTGCATTAGTATCTCATGAACAATCCCTTTCTTAAATCAGCTCTGTGTATCTTCACCACTGCTAAGTCTAAGGTTCTGTGAGTTCTCAGAGCTCAGGTCCGGAGAGGCAGTGCAGGGTGGAGGGCACTGACGCTGCTCACTGCTGTCCCAGGTGCAATCCCGCACCACCTGGGTCTCCTGAACCCCACCAGGGAGTGATCTCTGAGTGCAGAGCCAGCAGGCAGCACCGCTGGGTGTGGCCTCCCTCTGAGTACATGGTCCAGCAAATTACTCAATCGCTCGCCTTGTGTGCCTGAGCTCTCTCTCCCTCTCCCCCCTCTCCTCTCTCCCTCTCTCTACATCTCTCCCTCTGTCTCCTCTCTCCCTCTCTCTCCAACCTCCCTCTCTTCCTATCTCCTTTCTCCCTCTCTCCCTCCCTCTCTCCCTTTCTGTCTCCTCTCTCTCCTCTCTGCCTCTTCTCCCCCTCTCTCCTCTGTCCCTCTCTCTTCTCTCCCTCTCTCTTTCCCTTTTTCCCTCTCTCCCTCTATCCCACTCCCTCTCTCTTCTCTCTCCTTCTCTCTTCCTCTCTTTTCTCTCTTCCTCTCTCTTCTCTTACTTTCTCCTTTCTCCCTCTCTTTCCCCCCCTCTGTCTCCCTCTCCTCTCCCCTCTCTGTTCACCCTTTCCCTCTTTCTCCTCTCTCCTTCCCTCTCTCTCTCCTCTCTCCCTCTCTTTTTCCCTTCTGTCCCTCTCTCTCCTCTGTCACTCTCTCCTCTCTTCCTCTCTCTTTCCCTCTCACTATCCTTCTCCCTCTCTTTCCTCTCCCTCTCTCTCTTCTCTCCTTCCCTCTCTCTCCCTCTTCTCTCCCTCTCTTTTTCTCTTTCTCCCTTTCCCTCTCCTCTCTCCCTCTCTCTCCCTATCCCCTCACTCTCTGTGTCTCGGTGTAATATTTGACGAGAATCAGTTCATTATTTTAATATTTTTAATTTATATAGAGTTAATATGTTCTCTGTTAATTAAGAGCTATAGTCTGCTTCCAAAGTTCACAAGAGAATGCATTTTTTTTCTTTTTTAAAAAAGAATCCTTATTACTGGGAATTCATCAGATGGAGTCAGGGGGTCGGCCACTCCCCCTCCATTTTGTCCAGCCTGGTGGCCCTGCCCAGTAGCTGCCCTGGGGCAACCAGCCATAGCATTCGGGGCCTCTGATGCTGCTGGGGAAGCTGGAACTCTGCTTTCCCCAGGCTAAGCTGGCCATGAGGCTCCTAGGAGGACAGATGGGTTTCGGGAGTGGGCCCATCACCTCTGGGGAGTCCCGGAAGCAGCCGGATGAGACTCGCCCACCACACTAGCCACCACCTTCGCTGTCCGGACGCTGGGATACTACCTCACGACCAGATTAACAGAGCAAAACCAGTTTGAGCCCAGGTTGTGTGGACGCAAGCGGCCATGCAGTCCATCAAAATAGTGAAAACAGTGATGTCCTTTAATGCACTGCATTCTACGATGTGCAGGAGAGTCTGGCGGGAGGGAGAGATAGAGAGGAGAGAAAAGACATACAGAACCCGCCAAGTAGTTGAGGTGTGGGAGGGGGGGAGGGAGGTGTGGACATTGGTGATGGGAGATGGGTTTGGGTGGAGGGATGGGTGTTGGAACACTGTAGAACCATAACTCTACATGAGCATCTTGCAATTGTATGTCTAAAAGTGGTGTAATAAAATTTGGGAAAAGAAAAAAAAATTAAAAAAAATTAAAAAAGAATCCTTAAAAAATAAAAAGAATCCTTGTTCTCAGTAAATAATCCATTCAGGGTTACTTTTTGCATGTGGACAGTGTTGATTCTTTTCTTTTTCTTTCTAACACAGCTGGACAGTTTCACTTTATTCCTGTTGCATCCTGCTTCCTGTTCCTCTTAGTTAATGCTTAACCCAATTAAGAGAATTTCACCTAATGCGTGACTCTGCCATGAAAATCACTTGTTCTGCCTTATAATGCCTTAGGTAACCATACAAGAGCATAAAACTGAATTTATTTTTGGTGTGGAATGTTTCTAAGGAGTCTTCCAGCCTGGAGAAATTCGAGCAGTGACAGTGTGTGGACAGAGAAAATTCCCCTCAGGAACACTGTGGTAGGAGCCCTCGTGTTATCACAGACGCTCCTGGGAGCACTGGGGAACTTCTCTCTTCTCTGCCGCTACCTGTCGCTTTACCACACAAAAGGCAGAGTGAGGGCCACAGATTTCATTCTCACGCACCTCACTGTCTCCAACTCCTTGGTCATTGTGTCAAAAGGAGCCCCCCAGACAATGGCAGCTTTGGGGCTGAAACGCTTCTCCGATGATTTAGGCTGCAGCCTTCTCTTATATGTTCAGAGAGTGGGCAAGGGCACATCCATTGGCACCACCTGCCTGCTGAGTGTCTTCCAGGCCATTACGATCAGCCCTGTGGACGCCTGCTGGAGGGATCTGAAAACCAAAGCTCCTCAGTACGTCACCAACTGCATTTCCCTCTGCTGGTCTTTCTACATGTGTGTGAATCTCATTTTTCCTATGTACAATTTCTATGTACGTAGCAAATGGACCATGAAAAACATCACAATGAAAAGAGATTGGGGATACTGTAACACTACCGAGAATGAGAAAGTCTCTGGACCAGTATATTCAGCGTTAATTGTATTCCCTGAGGTGATGTTTTCTGTGCTCATAGTCTGGGCCAGCGGCTCCATGATTTCCTTCCTGTACAGGCACAAGCAACGCGTCCAACACCTTCACAGGAATAATGTTTCCTCCAGACCCTCGGCGGAGTCCAGAGCCACCCACAGAATCCTGGTCCTGGTGAGCAACTTCGTGTGTTTCCACACACTCTCCTCCCTCTTTAACATGTGTGTGGCTCTATTTAGTGAGGAGACTGGATGGTTCTCTAATACCACAGACATCATTTCTCTGTGCTTTCCTGCTGTGAGCCCCTTTCTGGTCATGAAACGGGACCCCACCACATTCAGGCTATCCTTTGGCATAATGATGCACAGGAAATCCCATGGTCATATCCCCAAATAATTGAAACATATGTTTGGGAGTAATAATTAGTTGTTGACTCAAGTATAATACTCAAAAAAGCCACATTTCAATGAGATACACCTACTGGCACTCAAAGCTACCTATTTAGTCCCTGTGTAAGGTGGGATTTGGGGGGTCAGTGGGAGTCCAGGAGGCAGCCTGAGCTCATGACACCTGCCCTCATGATGTCCATCATCTTCATCAAATGCTGCACACAGAGATTGGAGGGGTTGGGCTCAACTCCTCACCCTGAATGGGAGTCCACGGTCCAGTGGACCTCGTGCCCTGGAGCTTATTCAGGCAGGAGAGCTGAGCTCTGATGCGGGTCCACTGTTTCTCCATGTGTCTCTTGGACGTGTACATTTCCAGTCAGGGATGGGAACAAGTATCATTCTCATGAGATGTTTGTCTTAGAGTCTATTAACAAATGTGTGTGTGTGTGTATGCATAGCCACAGAGAGGGACAGTGGGATGGCCCTGGCTTCTGGAAGACCATCCATGTTTGATCCCCAGAACACATCCATGTGATTCCCGAGCCTCACCAGCAGTCCTCCCTGAGCACAGAACCAGGAGGAAGTTCTGCTCTCTGTGAAATAGGAAGTTGATTCTCACCAAATTCTGAATCTGCTGGTGGCGTCATCTTAGACTTTGAGAAATAAATTTACATTTTATAAGCTTATGTCACCTAGTTTATGATATTTCATTAGAACCACAAATAAGTAATATAAAAGAACACACAGGAACAATTTATTATTTTTTTGGAGGAGGAGGAAAAAACAATGATGCTCATGACTTACTCCTGGCTCTGCACTCACTGTCACTGTATCACTGTCTTCCCGTTCATCATCGATTTGCTCGAGCGGGCACCAGTAACATCTCCATATGTCTTGTCTTATGCAAGTAGAGCCCAAGGGCACCTGCTTGTTCCAGGAACATAAAGAGCCTCAAACCATTCCATCAGGTCATGGGAATGAGGTCTAGAATTGTTACTGGTATTTGGCATATCAAATATGACATGGGTAGCTTGCCAGGCTCTGCCGTGTGGGTAGCATACTCTTGTAGTCCTTTCTAAATCCAACATTTAAAACTTTTTGATGAACCGCCCAGCTGCTTTCGGCCGCGTGAGCCGGGCTGTGATAGGCTGGTCTGCTGGATGGAGTTCTGACGAGGGGGAAGTCCGGATGTGGAAAATGGAGGCCCTCTTGGAGTGGGGGATCATCTGGCTTGTTGCGAGGCTCTGCTGAGGTGGCGGGCCAGGGCTAGAACCCGCCATCCCTCCAGGGCACCTTGTGACCGGCTGGGCACAGGGACAGCCAGTAGCAGCTCTGCCCCATGTCCGTGAGTCTCTGGATCAGCATACCTGGGCCGGATTTAAAAAAAGACTGCTGCAGGGTGGATCTCGATGAGCCATGCTGTGATAGACAGGTCTGCAGGGTGGAGTTCTTACGAGGGGGAAGTCCGGATGTGGAAAATGGAGGCCCTTATGGAGTGGGGGGATCGTCTGGCTTGTTGCGAGGCTTTGCTAGGGTGGCGGGCCAGGGCTAGAACCCGCCATCCCTGCGGGAGCCTTGTGAGCGGCTGGGCACAGGGAGAGCCAGTAGCAGCTCCGCCCCATGTCTGTGAGTCTCTCTGTACAGGGGTATGAATCAAAATTAAAAAAAAAAAACCTTTAAAAAAATAAATAATATAATAGATATTTTTAAAAAAAGAAAATCATGCAATTTTCTTCCATGAGAATGGATCTGGAGTGTCCCTTATTGTGTGAAGCTAACCAGATATGGCAGATACATAATGATCTCTTTCATATAGGGATAGAAAGAAACATACTAAGGGAGAAGTAAATATTGCAAAGAAACAGAAACTGGGAACTGGTCTTTTGTAGAAATCTTACCCTGGTGGGGCCGGAGCGATAGCCCAGCGGGTAGGGCGTTTGCCTTGCACGCGGCCGGCCTGTGTGGGCCCGGGTTCGATCCCCGGCATCCCATATGGTCCCCGAGCACCGCCAGGAGTAATTCCTGAGTGCAGAGCCAGGAGTAACCCCTGAGCATCGCCGGGTGTGACCCAAAAAGCAAAAAAAAAAAAAAAAAAAATAAAAGAAATCTTACCCTGGTGGGAATGGTGGTAGAGGGGTAACAAATGGTGGCTCTGCACTCAATACACAACATATCATTCTTGGTTCATTATTTCAGAGGCTAAGAAGGTCAAGGCCATTGCTTTAAAATATATGAAAACAAGCCAAAACGTGTGAGAAAGTGGCATTCTCTCTCTCAGTCCTCTGTCCTCGGCTTGTTATCTTCTGCACATTTCCAAATGCCCTTTAACAGACCCTAAACACACGAAGCTGGAGTGATCATAGAATGGGGAGGGCAATTGCTTTGCATGTGGCCCAACCAGCTTTGGTTCTGTCCAGTCATCATATATGGTCCCAAGTCCTGCCAGAAGAGATCCCTGATATCAGAGCCAGGAGTAAGCTTAGAGCATCACCAGCTGTGACTCCAAAAGGTATTTAAAAAGCACCAGTACAACCCTCCATTAGGGGTGGTATTGTGTGTCACTGGCCTTCCCAGTTCATAGGTTGAATCTGAAACTCCTGAGCCTGGGGGCCAGGAAAATAGCACAGCAGAGAGGGTGTTTTCCTTGCACACAATGGACTCGGATTCAATTTCAGCACCCCATATGATGCCCTGAGCACTGCCGGGAATCATTCCTGAGCATCCCTGGGTATGGCCCCAAAGCATACAACAACAAAGAAAGAAACTCCTGAGAATGTGACCCACTTAAAAAGAGAGCCTTTCGCATTTGTCACCTCCAAACTCTCCAACAATGGCGGTCCAGTAGAGCACACCAGATTGGATGGGATCATTATAGACACAAACTAATCTCAACTCGCAGAAACGACACAGAGGCCTTCACTTGAAACAACACTTAGTAATCCCTCAGACAAGGACTTCGTGTCTCCATCATGATATATATCAATTTTCACTAATTTTCTTCTAAGGAACTATCTGTTGATCATTCCATTGGCAATTGATTGGGAAGAAGCAATATAAAATAAATTATTGTGGGCCTGCCATGGGGGGCAGGTTTGAGGGGGTGGTTGGGAAAAGACGATGGTGAGACGATGGTGGAGGGAAGGTGGTGGAGGGATTGGTCTGGAATTTTTTTTAATTGAACCTTTAATTATACCACATGTGATATACAATTACAACGTTGTTCATATTTAGAGGTTTCGGTCACATAGTGTTCCAGCACCCGCCCTCCACCAGTGCCCATTTCCCACCACCAATGTCCCCAATTCCCTCCCAGCTCCCATAGCCTGGCTAAATGGCAGGTTCTTTATCTCTTTTCTCTCTCCCTCCCTTTCCTTCCTTCTCCTACACATTGTGGGTTGCACTACATACACTTGGAAGCCATCATGTGCATTTTTTTGCCTGTATTTACTGCTCAGTTCTATGTTGGTATCAGCCCTTTCGACATTTATTCACATGTGTTCTTTTCTCTGTCTTACCTAACCTCTGACTCCCTCAAGTTTGTGATAATTTCCACTTTTGGTAAGACCACCTGATATATTTATATCATGCAAATAAATGCAGTCATTCTATGTCTCTCACTTTCCTTCTGATTAGTTTCACTCAACATGATCCTTTCCATGTCCATCCATTTATAGGCAAATTTCATAACTTCATTTTTCCTAACAGCTGCATAGTATTCCATTGTGTAGATGTACCACAGTTTCTTTATCCAGTCATCAGTTCTCGGGCATACTGGTTGTTTCCAGGTTCTGGCTATTGTGAATAGTGCTGCTATGAAAATAAAAGTGCAGATTGTGTTTCCACTATGTGTTTTTGTCTTCCCAGGGTATATTCCCAGGAGTGGTATGGCTGGGTCAAAAGGGAGCTCAATTTCTAGTCTTTGGAGGAATGTCCATATTGTTTTCCAGAAAGGTTGTACAAATTGGTCTGGAATATTGATGCCTGCAACAAGTCATCATGAACACCTTTGTAGACCTCAGTGTTTAAATAAAGTGAGGGGGTATGTACGCCTTACCTGTTTCATGCAAACCCTAAAATGTATTAGCAAAGAATTTTTTTTAAGTTTTATCAATGACAGGTAAGACATGATTATTTCCATCATGAGAGCCAAGTACAAAATAAAATTTCATGCAATATATTTTAGATTCCCTAGATGAAAACTTCCTTATGTAAATTAGGATTGGCATTTTTATTATATTGTATTAAATAGTTTGGATCTCCTTACATAGGTTAAAATCAGACAGCAATGACTGGTTTATTTTCTGATAATTCTATTTGGCATTTCTTTCCATGTTGTTGGCATATCCATATGAAGTAAATTTATTATGTGCTTAAAAAGGGCAGGCTAAGGTTGGGAGGGAAACTTGGGACATTGGCGGAGAGAGGGTCACACTGGTGGTGGTCGGAACACTATAGACTTGAAACAACTGTATTATAAACAACTTGTAAATCATGGTGGCTTAATAAAAATAAATTTACCCAAAAAAGAAATAGATCTTTGCAGGGATGGGTGCAGAATCCCATGGGATTGATTTCTGTCCTCATCCAAAGGGGAATCTGGTCAGAATTTGCTCAACGTCCAGCTCCTGCACGGCATGTGTGAAACCGTGTGTCCATTGACAGAACAACCCTGGAGACTGTGCAAAGGCAGCGATAAACAGCAGGAACAAAGCTGCGTGCAGGCTGGCACCAACAGACCCATGCCCAGAGGTCCAGAAGCTGGGAAGGGCCTGAGCAGATCAGCTGAGTGGGCACAGTCCCTGCAGCTGAGGCACAGACGCCGGTTTCCAGCAGTGACACAAACCTGTCTCAGGCTCTGCTTCTGCTCCACAGGAGACAACTAGAGGACAGGCCTTCCCCTGCTGCCTCACAGCCCTCGGACAGACGGGCCTGAAGGAATCCTGTGCTGGACGCAGGTGGGATTGGAGACAGTCCTTCATGTCATGGATGCAGGCAGGATTGGGGACTGTCCTTCCTGTGCTGGACGCAGGTGGGTTTAGGGACTGTCCTTCCTGTGCAGGCGGGATTGGGGACAGTCAGTGCTGACAGGAAAGTCAGAAGATGAGTTTTCTCTCATACCTTCGCCCCACCTAGACGCACCCACATCCTCTGCTACTGCACTGGGCATTAAGCAGAACTGACCTTCCTGGAATTAGAGTAGATTCTTGTTAACAACAAAAGACCCAGATCTGGGGCTCAGCCCTCGGAAATGTGTGCTTCCGACTGCTGATCAATCACTCAGACACCTTAGAATCCCGAGGCAGTGCATGAAGATCAGGGACCTACTGCCCCAGTGAACAGATGGATGGGCTTAGAGTCTCCAAGGCATATGTGCTGTCCTTCTCAAACAAACCCCTCCGCCCTGCCAACAGCCTTCAGCAGCTGTTTGCTCCCCAGGTCTCGTCTACACCCTTAACCTTTGGGTTCTCCAGTCTCCACTTCGACACCCTTCCCAGCTGACTCCAGCCACATTGTCTCCCTCATTCCAGTCTATGCCCAAGAACGCTCCAATTTCCCCTTTCAAACTCTGTTTAGGATGGAAAAACTCTATATGTGCAAGCCAAAATATGCAAAAAAGTGGGAGGGAGAGAGAGAGAGAGAGGAGAGAGAGAGAGAGAGAGAGAGAGAGAGAGAGAGAGAGAGAGAGAGAGAGAGAGAGAAGGAAAGCGTCTGCCATAGAGGTAGGCTGGGGTGGGTGGTTGGGAAACGAGGCTCAGTGGTGCTGGGGATTGTGCGCTGGTGGAGGGAAGGTGCTGGGACACTGTATGGCTGAAACCCGTCACGAGCAGCTTTGCGATGGTCTCACAGTGATTCCATTGGGGAAAAAAAAAAAGAAAAACTACACAGGACATTTGTTCTCTCAACACTGTTTCCCACTTGTTTCTAAAGCTGTCTTGTCCCAATTTTGAGGTTCTCTGCACGAGGAGAAAACAACCTTCCCTCCTTATTGGTGCGGTTCCTGCTCTCTGCCCAGTGCCCCATGCATCTCTGCCTTTGCTATCAGTCTGGCCCCTTCTACGTAATAAACCGTAGGAGTGAGTGGAGCAGCTAGTGGAGCGCCCCGCGGGTCCTTCGGGAGAGTGATCACACTTTAGCCTAGGGGATCCCGGTTCGCAGTTGGTTTCAAAAAGTGAGTAAGGACTCAGGTTCTCAGTTGGACTAAAGATTCACAAAGAGGAATGGATGTAGCCTAGTTCCAACTGAGAGTTTTTCTGTTGGAAAAGTCCAGGAGTGATTTTGGCTCTTGAAACGCTTGTGTCTCCAGTCTGGCATAAGTGAGTGCTCCTCAGGAAAACCAGAGAAAGTAAGTGCAAGTGCTGTGCTGTGGTATTCAGAGAGCTGCAGCCTGTTGCGGAGGAGACA
This sequence comes from Cryptotis parvus, assembly GCA_021461705.1. Lineage (NCBI taxonomy): Eukaryota > Metazoa > Chordata > Mammalia > Eulipotyphla > Soricidae > Cryptotis > Cryptotis parvus. The sequence continues at coordinate 34,486 of JAJIBD010029058.1, forward strand.
GAATGGTGGAGTCATTTTCTTTCTGAGTTCCGATTTCCTGTTTTGTTTTGTTTTGTTTTGTTTTGTTTTGTTTTGTTTTGTTTTTTTTTGAGGGGGAGGGTTTGAGTCACACCTGGCAATGCCCCAAGGTTACTCCTGGCTCTGTACTCAGGAATTACTCCTGGCAGTGCTCGAGGACCCTATGGATGCCTGAGATCAAACCCGGGTCAGCGCCATGCCAGGCAAATGCCCTGCCTGCTATACTAGCGCCCTGGCCCCCAGCTCTGCTTTCTAAGCACCATTTTTTTCTGTGACTATTTCTTGATGAACTTTCACCTGTGTTGCCATCAATACTAGTGACAGGCAATATCCTAAAAGCTGCCATCAAAATGAATCAGCAACGGAACAGAGAACAATAGGATGAAGCCAGGCGGAACAAGAATCATTGGAGAATAAGAATCATTGGAGTCCCAGAGGGACAGGAAAGTAACCCCAAGGAAATTAAAACAGTTAAAAACATACTGGCTGAAAAGTTCCCCAAGTTAAAAAATGAAGGCATCCAGATCCAAGAAGCCCGACACGTACCAGCAAGAAGAGACCCCAATAGAAAGACCCCAAGACACATCCTAGTCAAAGTAATAGATGCCATAGACTGAGACATGATTCTTCAGGCAGCAAGATCAAAGAAGGAAATTGTATACAAAGGAGCATCCATTCGACTTTCAGCAGACTTCTCAGAAGAGACCCTCCAAGCCCGAAAGCAGTGGTGGGATATAGTAAAAAAACTCAATGAAATGATTGCCTCAGCAAGAATTCTTTATCCGGCTAAACTCTCACTCAGATTTGAAGGACAGATATACAACTTCTTGGAAAAACAACAGCTTAGGAACTTTGTAAACGCAAAACCAACCTTAAAAGAAGGACTGAAAGATCTACTCTAAGACTAAACAAAACCCTAAAGAACAACCAACCTATTCAGAAAGATGGCACAAAATCCCATGACAATAATCTCTCTCAATGTCAATGGTCTAAATGCACCAGTTAAGAGACACAGAGTGGCACAATGGATCAAAAAATTGAATCCGACATTCTGCTGCCTTCAAGAAACACACCTGAACAATCGGAGCAAAGACAGGCTCAAAATAAAAGTGGAAATTATCGCAAAAGTGTGGGAGTCAGAGGTTAGGTAAGACAGAGAAGGGAACATGTGTGAATAAATGTCGAAAGGGTTAATACCAACATAGAACTGAGCATTAAATACAGGCAAAAAAATACACATGATGGCTTCTAAGTGTATGTAGTGCAACCCAGAATGTGTAAGAGAAGAAAGAGAGAGAGAGAGAGAGAAAAGAGATAAAGAACCTGCCATTTAGGCAGGCTATGGGAGGGGGAGGGAATTGGGGACATTGGTGGTGGGAAATGGGCACTGGTGGAGGGCGGGGGAACACTATGTGACTGAAACCTCCAAACATGAACAACGTTGTAATTGTATATCTCAAGGTGATATAGTGTTTAATATAAATAAATAAATAAATAAATAAATAAATAAATAAATAAATAAAAGGCTGGAAAACAATCCTTCACTCAAACAACCCATCCAAAAAGGTTGGGGTAGTGTTTTAATAAATATGGGAAATGGTAATGGCAGATTAAAACTCACCACTGAATATACACAAAGAGACTTAAGTGATAAACTCTAAATATCTGCAGGGCTAGCCATAATGTGTAAAATAAGAGGGAGAGAGATGCAGAGACAGAGAGAGAGATAGAGAGAGAAAGAGAGGAAACTGGGGTACCTGCTATTAAGGCGGGTGGGAGGATGGGAGGGGAGGGGTACATTGGTGGTGGAAATGGGGCACTGGTGGAGGGATGGGTGCTGGAATACTGTATTACCAAGAACCAATTATGAACACCTTTGTAATTGTATGTTTCACGGTGGTATAATAAAAAATTTAAAAAAAAACAAAGTTACTGATACCATTATTACAGGATCAGTGTTGTGTGTACATATTTTGTTATTGCTTAGCTTCTACTTTACATGTATTGACAGAAAAAAAAAAGGTTGGGGTAGCCATACTGGTATCAGACAACATAGACTTCAGGCTGAAGAAGGTCAGAAGGGACAGTGAAGGTCACTTCTTAATAGTCAAGGAATACATATATCAGGAAGAAATCAGGAGAAAACATAAAATTTATGTTTATTAAACATAAATATATGTTTAATATGCTATTAAACATAAATGCAAATATATGTTTAATATGCTATTAAACATATATGCACCCAACGAGGGGCCAGCAAAATACCTAAAACAACTACTAATAGACTTCAAAGAAGACATTGACAGCAACACAATTGTAGTTGGAGACTTCAACACTGCCCTATCAACCCTGGATAGATCAACAAGATTAAAACTTACCAAGGAAATACTGGCCCTAAAAGAAGAGCTGGAAGAAAGAGGACTGGTAGACATATATAGGGCATTTCATCCCCAAAAAGCTGAATACACTTTCTTCTCCAGTGCACATGGAACATACTCCAAAATAGATCACATGCTGAGCCATAAATCATACCTCCATAAAATCAAGAAGATAGAAATTGTGCCAACTATTTTTTTCAGACCATGATGCACTGAAAATAGAGGTTAATTGTGCACAAAAACAGAGACCAATAACAAGTACCTGGAAACTAAACAGCTCACTGCTGAACAACCAGCAAGTCATAAAAGAAATCAAAGAGGAAATCCAAAGATTCCTGGAAACAAATGAGACTGAAGACACGAATTACCAGAACTTGTGGGATACAGCGAAAGCAGTGCTAAGAGGCAAGTTCATACCTCTTCAAGCATTCATCAGAAAAGAAGAAAAAGGCCATCACACACAGTCTGACCTCACAACTTAAGATCTTAGAGAGTGATCAACAAAAGGACCCAACCCAAGCAGAAAGAGAGAAATAATAAAACTTAGAGCAGAAATCAATGAGATGGAATGTCAAAAAACAATCCAGAGGATCAACGAAACCAAAAGCTGGTTCTTTGAAAAATAAACAAGATTGACAAACCACTTGCAAGACTTGTAAGAAAAGGAAAAGAGAGAACCCAAAGAAATAGAATCAGAAATGAAAACAGGAACATCACAACAGAAACCACAGAAATTCAAAAGATCATCAGAGATTACTATGAGAGCCTGTATGCCATGAAACAAGATAACCTAGAAGAAATGGACAAATTCCTGAATTCCTATAGCCTCCCAAGTCTGCAACAAAAAGATTTGGAATACCTCAACAAACCTATCTCCATCGAGGAAATACAATCAGTAATCAAAAGTCTCCCCAAACACAAAAGCCCAGGTCCAGATGGATTCACCAGTGAATTCTACAAAACCTTTAAAGAGGACCTACTCCCAATTCTTTTCAAGCTCTCCTGGCAAATTGAAGAAACAGAAACACTCCCAAATAGCTTTTAAGAGGCACATATCACCCTGATACCCAAAGCAGACAGAGATGTCACAAAAAAGGAAAACTATAGACCAATCTCCCTGATGAACACAGATGCTAAGATCTTCAACAAAATACTAACAAATAGAATCCAAAGAGTCATCAAAAAGATTATACACCATGACCAAGTGGGATTCATCCCAGGAATGCAAGGATGGTTCAACATCCACAAGTCAATCAACATAATACATCATATCAACAAAAAAGAAAAATAAAAACCATATGATCATATCAATAGATGCAGAGAAGGCATTTGACAAGATTCAACACCCGTTCATGATAAAAAATTCTCCATAAAATGGGGATTGAAGGAACCTTCCTCAATATAATCCAGGCCATCTACTACAAGCCCACAGCGAGCATCATTCTCAATGGGGAAAAACTGTGAAAGCCTTCCCCTTAAGATCAGGGACAAGACAAGGCTGCCCACTCTCACCACTTCTATTCAATATAGTACTGGAAGTACTTGTCATAGCAATCAGGGAAGAAAAAGACATTAAGGGCATCCAGATAGGAAGGGAAGAAGCCAAGTTATCACTATTTGCAGATGACATGATATTATACCTGGAAAACCTGAAACTCTCTACCAAAGGCTCATAGAAATAATACATTCCTATAGTATAGTGGTAGGGTACAAAATCAATACCCAAAAGTCAATGGCCTTCCTATACGCAAACAGCGAAAGAGAAGAAAGGGACATTAAAGAAACTATCCCATTCACAATTGTGCCGCAGAAAATCAAATACCTAGGAATCAGTTTGACAAAGAATGTAAAGGATCTCTACAAAGAAAACTACAAAACATTACTTCAGGAAATAAAAGATGACCTGAGGAAATGGAGACACATTCCCTGCTCATGGATTGGAAGGATTAACACTATCAAAATGGTAATACTCCCTAGAGCTTTATACAGATTCAATGCGGTTCCTATAAAGATACCCACGATGTTCTTCAAAGAAATTGAACAAACACTCCTGAAATTTGTATGGAATAATAAACCCCCACGAATAGCTAAAGCAATCCTTGGGAAAAAAGAAGATGGGCGGTATCACTTTCCTCAACCTCAAGCTCTACTACAGAGCAGTTGTAATTAAGACAGTGTGGTATTGGTATAGAGACAGACCCGTAGACCTATGGAACAGAACTGAATATCCTGAAACACACTCTCAAATATACAACCACTTAATCTTTGATAAAAGAGCAAAAAATATTAAGTGGAGCAAAGAAAGCCTCTTCAACAAATGGTGCTGGGAAAACTGGGCAGCTACATGTAAAAAAATGAACTTAGACCTCCTTCTAATGCCATGCACAAAAGTCAGATCACAATGGATTCTAGATCTCGACATCAGACATGAATCTATAAGGTACATCGAAGAAAACATAGGAGAAACGGCTCTACGACATCGAAACTAAAAGTATCTTTAAAGATGACACACCACTGACCAAGCAAATGGAAGCGAAGAAAAACAAATGGGATTATATAAAATTGAAAAGCTTCTGCACCTCAAAAGAAATGGTGACCAAGATACAAAAACAATCCACAGAGTGGGAAAAGTTATTCACCCAATACCCATCTGACCAGGGGTTAATATCCAGGATATATCAGGCACTGGTAGCCCTTCACAAGAAAAAAAACAGTAACCCCATCAAAAAATGGGGAGAAGAAATGAACAAAAGCTTCCCAAAAAAGAAGAAATTTGAATGGCCAAAAGGCATATGAAAAAGTGCTCTTCATCTTTAATCATCAGGGAGATGCAAATCAAAACAACAATGAGGTACCATCTCACACCACAGAGACTGGCACACATCCAAAATAGCAAGAGAACAACCCATGCTGGCGTGGATGTGGGGGGAAAAGGGACTCTCATCCACTGTTGGTGGGAGTGCCGACAGGTCCAGCCTTTTTGGAAAACAATATGGGCATTCCTCCGAAAACTAGATATTGAGCTCCCATTTGATCCAGCAATAGCACTCCTGGGAATATACCCAAGAGACTGAAAAACACATAGCAGAAACACTATCTGTACTTCTTTACTCATCTCTGCGCTATTCACAATAGCTAGCTAGAATCTGGAAACAACCTAAATGCCCGAGAACAGAGGATTGGCTAAATAAACTGTGGTACATCTACCGTATGGAATACTATGCAGCTGTCAGAAAAGACGAAATTATGAAATTTACCTGCAAATGGATGGACATGGAGACTATCATGCTCAGTGAAATTAGTCAGAAGGAAAAGGACAGATATAGAAAGACTGCATTCATTAATAGGATATAAATAGATACCAGTGTTTTACTAAGTGTGGGAAATGGTAATCACTGTATCACTGTCTTCCCGTTCATCATCGATTTGCTCGAGCGGGCCCCAGTAACATCTCCATATGTCCTGTCTCATGCTAGTAGAGCCCAAGGCATCTGCTTGCTCCAGGAACAAAAGAGCCTCAATCCATTCGGAATGAGGTTTATAATTGTTACTGGTATTTGGCATATATATCAAATACAACACGGGTAGCTTGCCAGGCTCTGCCGTGCAAGTAGCATATTCTTGTAGGCATCTCTAAGTCCAGCATTTATTTATGAACCACGCGGCCGCTTGCGGCCGCCGAGCCCGGCGGATAGGCTGGTCTGCTGGGTGGAGGTCTGACCAGAGAGAAGTCCGGATGTGGAAAATGGAGGCCCTCATGGAGTGGGAGGTCGTCTGGCTTGTTGCGACGCTCTGCTGGGGTGGTGGCCAGGGCTAGAACCCACCATCCCTCCTGGGCGCCTCGTGAGCAGCTGGTCACAGGGAGAGCCAGTAGCAGCTCTGCCCCATGTCTGCGGAGTCTCTGGGGCCGGAGTGATAGCCCAGCGGGTAGGGCGTTTGCCTTGCAGCGGCCAGCTCATGCCGGCCCGGGTTCGATCCCCGGCATCCCATATGGTCCCCAGAGCACCGCCAGGAGTAATTCCTGAGTGCAGAGCCAGGGAAATGGTAATGGCAGACTAAAACTCACCATTGAATATACACAAAGAGACTTAAGTGATAAACTCTAAATATCTGCAGGGCTAGTAACAATGTGTAAAAAGAAGAGGGAGAGAGATGCAGAGACAGAGAGAGAGAGGAAAAAGGGGGCACCTGCTATTGAGGCAGCCTGGGGGTGGGCAGGAGGGGGTGGGGTACATTGGTCGTGGAAATGGGGCACTGGTGGAGTGTTGGAAGACAGGTTTAGCTATTCTGGGAGTTTTGCTGTTTTGCCCACTCCCAGCTTAATCTTATTTAAGTCAAGGTTCATTCTAATGAGACCTCTCTTCTATGTAAACACTGCTAGAGGGTGTGGCAGTTACAGAAGTCACCTTGATTGAATAACTTCTGACTTATACATCTACGAAGACTTTTATGTTTTCAAGATTGGGCACAGCTCCTCTTTATACCCACTGCACCCAGCGTGGGACAGTTAGAATTTACCAGGAGACTACCACCCTGGCTATGCTGAGACTATAGGAAGACTATAGGAAGGATCATACTAGTTTGCTCTAAGCAGGCGAGTGTGACCCTTTCAGTACACGAGAACAAGATACTCAGAATCACCCTGGTGCAGATAATAATAAGAAGGAACTTGTGGGTACCATCTAGATTACATGAAGCTCATGAAGTTAAGATGTATTACTTTATATCAGCCCTCTCTCTCTCCAGTGTTTTACATAAGAGATAATCTTGGTAGAAAGGATTATACCTTGGCATAACCTTTGTTTATACCTGCAATAGGGTGTGGCACTACACTCTGTTTAGAGTTCTTTGTTGACATGACCCTCCCGATTGCATTACTTTGGTGTATATAAGGGGCTGACTTGAGGCCCCTTCACCTTTTGGCTTTGGGCCTCTTAGCTTTTGGCTTTTGGCCTTTTACTTTTTGTTCTTTGGCCTTTTGCTCCTTCTTCTGGGTAGGACTCAGCTCGGGTGAGATCCTTTCTCTTTGGTGGAAGATTTAGGCTCTTTTGTATGGTCTAAGTTCGGACCAGAGCTAAATTTTGTTCATTATATTGGAGTGCTGTGGAAGAGCTTTTGTACTACTAAAAGCCATTTTTGGAACTGCTCACCGGACTAGTGAGTTTTCATCTGTTCTCCCAGAGTCCTCGAAGGCAGAAGAGAACCTCTGCCCGACACTGTCGGGGACCCGGCGGCGTTACCCGACAGTGGAGGGATGGGTGCTGGAATACTGTATTACCAAGATTTGTAATTGTATGTCTCACAGAGGTATAATAAAAAATTTAAAAAATAAAATAAATAAATAAATAAAAGCTGCCATCATTATTTGCAAACTGACGTGCACTTAAACAATACCCAGCATTTCTAGTGTAAACTGTCAACTGCTTTTCCCTCTGTTTCACCAGAACTGCTGTGGGACTTGGACTCGGTGTGTCACCAAGAAGCGACAGGCTGCAGGTTAGAAGCCGACAGGCTGCAGGTACTGGCCCTGCAGTGGAAGGATTTCTGGGGCCTCCACGAGCCTCCTACTTCCCTCACTGCCGGCCCTCAGGCCTGGATGCCGGTGCTTCCTGTTCCTTGCATTTGAGACCTTCTTTCTACCATGGGATCACGGAAAAGTTTGGGCCTCATCGGTGATCTCTTTGGAAGTTCCAAAACATGGGTTTTTTTTTGTGTGTTAGTCATTGCCAGCAGGGAAAAGGTTTGTCAAGAAATGTGTTCTGCCCCCTTCAGTGAGATGCTAGTTGGACGTTCCCAAGGAGGTGAGGTCACGGAATCCCAAGCCCATACATACACCTAGGCCTGGCTGCCTCCACACACATGCAACCGTCACACCACCGTCCTGGCACAGAAGAAAGAAGTGAGGTGAGTTTAGAGTTTATTCGGTCTGGGCCAGGCGGAAGGACATTGTGATGTTCACATCTGGGAAGGGAATTGGGGCGTTGGGGGCATAGGAGCAACCAGGGGCAAAGTTGGTTCAGGGGGCAGGCTATGAGCTGAACGCGCAGCGAGGAGGGGAGGCCTTAGAGCAGGCACTGGTCCTGCGTGTTTCTAAAGCCAATTAAACAAAATCTTCACTGAGGGGGATTGTGAAAAAAAAATTTGGTGGGAGGGTGGGGGTCTGGAACAACAGACTAAGGGCCAGATTTAGAAAAGACTCGCCACCCCAGCAGAGCCTCGCAACAAACCAGACGACCCCCCACTCCATGGGGTCTCCATTTTCCATATCTGGACTTCCCTCGTCAGAACTCCACCCAGCAGACCAGCCTATCGCAGCCCGGCCTGTGGTTCATCAATAAATGTTGGATTTAGAGATGACTACAAGAATATGCTACCCGCACAGCAGAGCCTGGCAAGCTACCCGTGTCATATTTGATATGTCAAATACCAGTAACAATTATAGACCTCATTCTCATGACCTGATGGATAGATAGATTTGAGGCTCTTTATGTTCCTGGAGCAAGCAGGTGCCCTTGGGCTCTACTTGCATGAGACAGGACATATGGAGATGTTACTGGTGCCTGCTCTAGCAAATCCATGATGAGCGGGAAGACAGTGATACAGTGACAGTGATTATACCACCATGAGAACAATATTACATGGTTTCCCACCCGCATGGCAGAGCCTGGCAAGCTACCCATGTCATATTTGATATGCCAAAATCCAGTAACAATTATAGACCTCATTCCCATGACCTGAAGGAATGGTTTGAGGCTCTTCATGTTCCTGGAGTGAGCAGATGCCCTTGGATGTATGTATGGAGATGTTACTGGGTGCCCACTCGAAAATCGATGAACAACGGGAAGACAGTGATACAATGATACAGTTCATAATTGGGTCACAGTCATATATTGTCCCAACACCCATCCCTTCACCAGTGCCCCATTCCCACCACCAATGTCCCCACATTTCCTCTCTCCCAGCTCTAGAGCAGGCATTTTCTTTCACTCCCCTTCTCTCTCTGTCTCTCTTTCTTCCTTTTTTTTTTTTTTTTTGCTTTTTGGGTCACACCCGGCAATGGTCAGGAGTTTCTCCTGGCTCTGCACTCAGGAATTACTCCTGGCGGTGCTCGGGGGACCATATGGGATGCCGGAGATTGAACCCGGGCCGGATGGGCCGGCCTTGTGCAAAGGCAAACGCCCTACCGGCTGGGCTATCGCTCCGGCCCCTTCTCTTTCATCTTTTTTAATTTTTTATTATACCATATGAATACCATATAGAATTACAAGGATGTTCATGTTTCGGTCTCTACAACACTGTTCCAGAATCCATCCCTCCACCAGTGCAATTCCCACCACCCAATTCCCAAACACACCCACCCAAACCCTGCCTGCCCCTATTCCAGGCGCATTTTACTTATCTATCTCTTTGTCTATGTCCCTATATTTCCTAATCTCTCTTCTATTACACTTTATGGCTTGTCCTATGGATACTAATAATTCTAGAACTTTTTTCAACATTATGAAAATAATGATATAACACACTAACTCCCTTCAAAAAGAAAAGGTCATGAGAATACAGTCATGTGGGGGTTGGAGATAGTCAGATAGTACATCTGGGAGGAAGCCTACCTTGCACCACGGCCGACACAGGTTCGATTCCTGGCATCCCATGTGGTCCCCTGAGCACTGCTAGGAGTAGTTTGTGAGTGTTGAGCCAGGAATAACCCCTGAGCACTGCCAGGTCTGCTGCGTGCTCCCCAAAACAGAAAATACAGCCATAAGAAACACACGCAGGAAAAGCGAATTCAAATGTCGAGGGCAAAATCTAAAGTCACCCCTGTTATGGTATTTAATCATCACCAGATAAGGACGCCGAGCCGGGGCGGGGCGGCAGTGGGCAGTGGGGTGCCCAGGGCGGCCGGGGCTGTTCGCTCATGCCTGTCTGCCGCCCCCAGGATGTGTTTCTCATGATCCGGCGCCACAAGACCACCATCTTCACGGACACCGAGGAGCACTGCGTTCCAGCTGTAGAGCATGGTCAAGGACCTCCTCACGCTCCTCCTGACCAGCAGCCGCTGTGCAAGGATGACCAGCTTCTGGATGATGTCACAACGCTGGGCGAGTGTGGCTTCACCAGCCAGACAGCGTGGCCACAGGCCCCCAGCCACAGTGGCGCTGGCCTTCTGGGCAGGTGAGCGCCTTCAAGGCCTTGTGCCTAAGCCCTTCTCAGCCCGCCTGAGCTGCCGCATGTAACGAAGCCCCAGGTCTCAGGGAGCAGCGCCAATGAGCAAGCAGTGAGTGAGGGCCTCATGCCCACCTGGGCCCCACCCCCCCCCCCAATAAAAGATTTGGGTGCCAAAAAATCAATACCACATAAATCCAAGAGCAGGCTAGAGAGATCATTTGAGTGAGTTGCATACTGAGCTACATAAAATTACCTGTTTGGTTCCACTGTGAAAATGACAGTGGTTAAGGTAGGGTTAATTGGACAAGGGGGAAGCACCATAGTTCTGAGAAATGATTACTTTCGGGGACGTGGGAGGTTGGACCACAGCTGATAGTGGTCAGGCTTTACTGGGTGTCAGCATCTGGGATGGGCCTCAGCACCACCAAAGGAGGGTGGAAACAAAACTACAAAACTGAATGTTTTAATTTAGGGGATTGTCAAGCAGGCCCTGTAAGGACCACCCTGAGAGCCACCAGGTGTGCCTGAAAACACTCCCCCCAAAATTAAATTCTTAAGTATTTCAGACTTTTAAAGTCATGTATGTTTTCTGATTTCCAATTATTACTTCCTTTTGTGTTTCTTTTTTGGGGGCATTCCCGGCAATGTTCAGGTGTTTCTACTGGCTCTGCATCAGGAATTACTCCTGCCAAGAGGTGCTCTGGAGACCTTATGGGATGCTGGAAATCGAACCCAGGTGCGTCCGCAACAAGGCAAACACTGTACCAGCTGTACTAACGCTCCGGCCCTATTAGTTCCATTTTAGTAAGCTATAGTGATGGTGCCATTTCTTCTTAGTTCAAATTAAGATAAAGACATTCATAGAACTCCCCAAAGGTTTAGAGTTGTTGGTTTATTTTCGTCTAATAGTTTATTTTTTAATTTTTTATTTAAATAGCTGATTTACAAAGTTATTGGTGTGAAGTTTTAGGCACATAATGTTCTAGGCCCAGTCCCAGTACCAGCGTCGACCTCCCTGTGCCGTGTCCCCGCTGCCTGCAGCCCACCACCTTGACAGGCACATTATACAGATGCTGGTTGTGGTTGAGATCATGTGTTCAGTGTGGTTGAGGCTGTTTGGGAATATGGTTCCTCTGACTCCCCACGTCACCAGCACCGGCCAGGACCTGGAGACACAGCGCAGCTCATCTGGACGAGGGTAAAGGAATGCAACTAACACGGACGACAGGGCCATGATTCCTCCAAAACAATCCCACGATTGTTAACTGGGATGCAAATTCCCTTTCTGGATATTACGCCCCAATGAACTAAAATCATAGACACAGACATTAGCAGAAATTACATTCACAGCAACATTCTTCCCAATAGCCAAAGACATGAGACAACACAAATGTTCGTTTAGACACAAATGGATAAATAAAATATGGTATTTAATGAGATATTATAGAACCTAGAAAAGGATGTTCTAACATACGCTGCAATGTGGCCAGACTTTGAGAATACTGAACAATTCTACTGATGTAAATACTTACAGCTGTCAAATCCATAGACAAAGGAAGTAGAAAGACAGTCGCCAGGGCTGGGGAGGTGAGGAATGGAGAGTGATTATTTACTGGAAAGCATTGTGGGGTGGATGGTGGAAAAATTGGGTGATCATGGCACGATCTATGCCTTTTAAGCAAATGGCTCTGAGGGGCCACATGCCCGCTCAAAGGGCTCGTGGGCAAGCTTCAGATGCAGGAGTTCTTGCCTCTCAACCTAGTGCATCTTGGTTCCTTGAGCACAGCTGGAAGTGACCCCTGAGTAGTTGAGCCCCTAAACACTACCAAGTAGGACCCTAGAAATGGTTCAGAGGTTGAATTTTATTTGCATTTCACCTCCATTAATACCTTCGGGGTGCAACTCAGTGGTGGAATTCATGCTGAGAATGGATGAGTTCCTGAGTTCAATCCCTTCATAACAAACAGAAACATAATACAAATACTCTAAGGGCCAGGACCAAAGCTCAGTGGGTGACACTTGCTTTGCATGCATGAGTCTCGGGGTTGAATCCCCCATTAGTGAAAAACATAACACTCTTCCTCATCAGCTGATGTGTATGCGTAATAGTACATTGAGCCTTTAACTCTGAGAGTCTTACTACTACTACTACTACTACTATTACCAATGAGAAGGCCCAGTGCATTGTGTATACAGATCATTCCAACTCACATCCCCCCAAACAGCAACACGAGCAACTGAACCCATGTTTCCTCTCAACACAAGGTCCTTAGCCATGTTACCTGAAGCTGTTACTCTTCAAGTCCTCAGTATCTGCCTTACTTTCACTGATTTCTTCTGCCATTCTCTGTGGTTTTATTGTCATCAGTAATCAGCCTGACAATTTATAATCATGACTGTGCATGTATGCTATGATAATGTACTGGCTAATATGAACTACTATAAAGAAGATTACCCAAGACCGAGTGTGGGATTTATAGGGTCAAGAATGGCTAGATACATTATGAAATTGGTCTATAAATGAATGGACATGGAGAGGATCATGCTGAGTGAAATTAGCCAGACGGTAAAGGACAGAT